>LNAC01000550.1:331983-561528 GCA_002007465.1 Ailurus styani
TTTTTTTTTAAAGATTTTATTTATTTATTTCACAGAGGGAAAGAGATCACAAGGAGGCAGAGAGGCAGGCAGAGAGAGAGAGGGAGAAGCAGGCTCCCCGGTGAGCAGGGAGCCCGATGCGGGCCTCGATCCCAGGACCCTGAGATCATGACCTGAGCCGAAAGCAGAGGCATTAACCCACTGAGCCACCCAGGCGCCCAAGAATTTTAAGTTCTTAAACAACAGGATATACCCTTAAATTGTTTATATTTTGTATTTTTAAAATGCAGGAGCACTCTGTATATTCTCATTGTAAACAATGAATACAAAATAAAAATCACTTTTTATTTTTTTAACCCTCATTTCCCCCTTCCTAAGGGCATCATCATTTTGATTTGCTCTATCACACATAGGGATACAACAGTGATGTGCTCAAGCTGGCTCCTGAGAAAACCTTGTCTTTAGAGACATCACATTAATAGCTTTAAATGGGGCATATTTGCACCATGGAAATTGGCAAAGGCTACAAATGAGAGCCCGCACCTCCCCTCCCCCACCCCCGCCCTGCCCCATAAAGCTTGCTGACAAGGACACCACAGGCCATGTGTATCTATTAAGACCCTTTTCTATTTATTTACATGTAGAAATCCATTTCAGACTGAGAGCTAGAAACAAGCAGTAAGTGGTGTAGAACATGAACCCTGCAGTCAGGTAGCTTGACTTCCAATCTTGACTTTATCCTACATTAAATGACTTGGGTAGGCTATCTAACTTCTCCATGGCTTGGCTTCCTTCTCTGTAGGATGTAGATGATAACAGTGCCTACCTCATGAACTTATAGTGAAGTATGAGTGAGTGAATGTTGGTGAAGTGCTTGGAATTGTGCCTGCCACCCAGTCCATCTCTATAAAGGTTAGTTAATATTGTTCATATAAATGGGGTCATATTGCAGGTAATGATCTACAGCTTACACTTTTGAACAATACATGTTGCAGAGCTTAGAGACGCTAGTTCCTTTTTTAAAAATGAAACTTCTAATTTCAAGATGTTAAGATTCACCTGCAGAAAAATTCACATGCAGAGATCTTGAGTACCCTTCACCAGTATCATCTGATAGTAATGTCTTGTAACACTGAAGTGTAATAAAAACTGAAATGCTGTCATGGATACAGTCAAGATACAGGCATTTCCATTCCCGCAAGGACCCCTCATGTTGCCCTTTTATAGCCATACCTACTTCCTTCCTGACCCCACCTTCTCTTTAAACCCTGCAACTCCTTATCTGCTCTCTATTTCTGTAATTTTATGACTTTAAGAATGTTATGTAAATGGGATATTACAGTATGTAACCTTTCTGGATTGACTCATTTCCCTCAGTGGAAGTCTCTGGATGTTCATTCAGTTGTGTGTAGTGATAGTTCCCTTTCATTGCTGAGTAATGTTCCACAGTATGGATGGGTCATAGTTTGGCTTTTTCACCCATCTAAGGGCATCCTGGTTGTTCCCAGTTTCTGGCCACTAGGAATGTTATAAACATTCATTTGCAAGTTGGGTGTTGACTTCTTCAGCTCCAGTTTTGGGATATATAAAGTAAAAGGCAAACCCAGGCAATGACCACCATGTCATTCCTTTGACCGTAGGTTTCTAGCTGGCCTGCCCTCTTCATTCCTTTGAGCATTTCCTTATGTTTGTTTTATTTATTTTATTTTTATTTTTTTATTTTTTTTAAAGATTTTATTTATTTATTTCACAGAGGGAGAGAGATCACAAGGAGGCAGAGAGGCAAGCAGAGAGAGAGAGGGGGAAGCAGGCTCCCCGGTGAGCAGGGAGCCCGATGCGGGCCTCGATCCCAGGACCCTGAGATCATGACCTGAGCCGAAAGCAGAGGCATTAACCCACTGAGCCACCCAGGCGCCCTTTATGTTTGTTTTATATGTAAGGTCCCGGATTCTTAGTTATACTTAACAAGATGAATAGGGAAGTCTCAGCTCTCCTTTTAACTCCATAGTGTGAATGTATTGAAAAATCATGCTAGATTTCATCCATCTTCAACATTTTTCCAAATTTTTACTCTAAAGGCCATGTTCCATTGAACGGTCTTATCTCTCTCTCTCTCTCTCTATCTTTGCACCTGTGAGGATATTTTTCTATGACATTACTTAGAGTGGAATTGCTTGGTCAAAGGGTATAAGCTCTTATATTTTGAAAGGTATTCCAAATTGCCCTGAAGAAAGGCTGTCCCAGTTTATACTCCCATCCACCGTAATATGCACTGGGTAAAATCTTGTGGCCATTGGAGGCCAACTGTATACTCACCTGATGTTTAGTGAATGCAGGTGGAGTAAAGTGAGGTAGGTTTATTGTGACCTGGATGTGGATTCAAACATGGCTCATTTTTCCTGCATTTGAGTATCAAGTGTGTAAAAAGGTGGCCAGGTGCCTGATGAGAGGAGGGTCTGAGAGCTGTTTGCTCCATTGTACCAATGGTGAGGGCGTTGTTGAGTTGATTACAGAGCTGTACCCGCTGATGGGAAGATCCATAATCAAGCCTGCAGTACTCTCTCCCGAGTTTGTGAGAGTGTTTGGTTAGCTGGGGAAATCAGCTTGGGTTCAGAGCCAAGGAGAAATCAAGCCACAAGTCTAAAGCTGGGGTCTCATTAAAGTTCAGAGAGATGCTAGAAATTGCCTTTCTTTGGAAAGAGGAAGGGAATTGATTGGTAGGAGGAGTAATGGGCCCAGGGAAGTGGGACCACAAAAGCCATAAAGATCTTATCAGGCAGAAGGAGTGGGTTATATAGATGCTCATGTGAAGTCATGGTGATCTACATGGAAACATACAGAGAAGTGCCTGTAAGACAATGAGGCCAGAGCCATCCATGTGGGAAAGGGGTATTAGAAAGAGGCTAAAAATCGAACTTCTAAGGAGATCCTGGGATAAACCATCAGCTTTTAGGTGAGAAATAGAAGAAAGAGACATTTTAGATATGATTCTTGACAAAGGGACAGGATTCAAAGAAGGAGGGAGAATATTCCAGAAAGAGAGCACAAGACTACCTGTACTAGTTTTCTCTGCTGTGTAAAAAACTCAGCAGCTTAAAACAACACACATTTACTATCTCACAGTTTCTGAGGGGCAGGAATTTGAGCACAGGTTGGCTGGTTATCTGCTTAGGATCACATAAAGCTGCAGTCAAGGTTTGACCAGAGCAGGGTTCTCATCAGAGGATCAACTGGGGAAAAATCCACTTCCAGGTTTTATTAAGAGGTTGTCAGAATTCACTTCCTTGGGGCTCTAGGATTCATGGCAGCTTGCTTCTTTTAAGTCAACAATGGACAGAGAGAGAAAAAGAGAGACAGAGACAGAAAGAGACAGAGAGAGACAGAGAAAGAAGTATTCTTGAATGAATCTGCTAGCGATATGGAGTCTTATATAATAAATCGTGAGAGTGGCATCTTATCCCCTGGTCATTTTCTTTTGGTTGGAAGCACACACTCAAAGGGTTGGAATGATACAAAGATGTGACTACCAAGCATATTGGGATCATGAGGATCACCTTGTAGTCTTTTTGTCACAGTAGCAAAGACATGGAGAGTTATTAAAACTCTCAAGGGTTCAAGAGAGAGGAAGAGATTAAACTGGCTGTTGAAGAATGTTGGAGATAAGGATGGATCTCAAGTTTAGGGCCATGTTCTAGGAAGCCTTGAAGGCCAGTGTGAGAGATTTGCCCTTTTGGCATTGCAAAACTTACTAAAGAATATTTCCTTCCACGGTCTCCTGTTGCTTTCTGAAGCCAGCATCCTTGCTAAGAATCCTATTTTTGGTTTCAATTCTCTGCCCAGATACTCATATCCCAAACAAGCCTTTCTTTTTAGAAGTGTTTTAAAAATGAAATGACAATTGCATTTAAAGTGAAGTATCTACATTGAATTAACCTTGACCATTTTCTATGGCTTCGTTATTTTGGGAGTTGAAACCAAATACACAAACTCATCCTGCATTGAGAAGCAAGACAATAGGTAACCTTTCCAACATTTTCTCTAATACAACTCCTCTGTGGGACTAATTGTAGAGAATAGAACATACTACTTGCTAAATGCATCATGTCTTTAACTGCTCCTGTGAGTGTCTGTTTAAGAAGCTATGTTAGAAAAGAAAAGAGGCTTGTGGAATTATTCAGGAAGGTAAAAATTTATGGAGATGGAGCTCATTTGGACTATGTCATAAATAGTTCTTGAGTATTACAGAAAAGATTGAAAAATCACAGCAGTACCAAGTGAAAAAGTTCCCTGTAGGCGGAATTTATGAGCCTCTAAAACTGTTATTTGCACTGTTTTAATTGCCAAAATGTTTTGTGAACTTCCATAAGATGGTGGGTGTGTGCTTATTAGCATCTCTTGGTTAATAAGGTGTATATTGACCAAAGTAAAATCTTTACAAAAAATTCATAATTTTTTGAAAATGACAAACAACCACATTGGTGATTACATTTTTTCCTTCTTGTGATGAGGACACTTTTGGAAATCTTGTTGAGAACTTCTCCTGAAAAATGCTTATAGGCAGAAAATTACCTACAGTTTCAGGGTGTTCATGACATGTATTTGAGTATTACATATATTTAAAAAATAATATATTCAATCATAAATTTTATAACTTATATCATCAATACCCAATGATAGACATTCTATGGATTTGAGGGTCTTTCTAGGGAAATTTTGGATTATTAAGTGACAAGAAAGAGGCTTCGTTACATCTTTGGGCCCTCATGTCAAACCCAGGATGCAGAGGATAATGAAGTACTGTCCTTTGGCTTGCATTGGAATTCTGTTTTCTAATGTATGAGAGTTCTTTGCATAGAAACTTGTTTTTCATTGCAATCGTCTGGGAAACATGTAACACCCTACTGGGTTTAATAATAAAGGTGGGATGATAATGCCATTGGCTATTGATGTATGCATGCACATGGATGAGAGAGAATAAGACAGATGGAGAAAGAGAGAGGGACAGAGAAAGAGAGACAGCAAGATACATGTAGAGAGGAACAGAGAGCGGGACATGTGCAAACAGGAAGAGGCAGAGATAGAAACACATGGTGATAAAGACAGTAAGTTGGAAGAAGGAAGAGTGAGAGGTAGAGAGACACAGAGACACAGAGACAGAATCAATCAGGCAGGTTGTTGTGGAGATGGACAGATGAGCAGGAGACAGGCAGAGTGAGAGGCAGAGAAGGCCCAAGCCTGTGAGCCCTGGGGGGCATCCCTACCTGCTGACCAGCACTGGCGAACCAGGGATGAGCTTTATCATCACGCCTGGGCTGTGAAGGGGCCGCTGGATGATTAAACAGAGAGGCAAGTCCCTGCTGGGTGAGTTACTTCCTGGGTATAAATTAGACGATCCAGAAAGGACATCAATACAGACCTTGTGCCACTATTCGTTACACAGTTGTCTGGGACGCTGCTGCCGGCCCTTGAGAAATCAATACTTCTCAGCTTTCCAAGAGTTTTGTGGAGCTTCTAAACAAGTTTTGCTGAGCTTTTGGAAATGTGTTTATCTCCTCTCTCCGTGAACGAGAGGGTGAACGTCTAAAACAGAACATGCTTTCAGCTCTTCCCAGAAATTTGCTAAGGTTTTTCTGAATACCAGGTCTGTGAGTGTTCCTGAAGGCAAAAATAAATAAATAAATAAATAAAAATAAAATAAAGTCATTTAGAAAGACATTATACTAGTCTTTCATGGGGGATCAGCCAGGGCCAGCATTAACGTTGAGAAAGAGATGGAAAACTTGGTGGCAACATCTTTTGATGTGCGGAGAATTACCCACTGGTTCCCCACGCAGCAGACGGCTGTAATTCATAAAGTGAATGCTTGGAGCCTTTAATGTCTTGTAACATGAAAGTACTTGGAGTTTAAAATCTTGCTTGGAAAAATGATAGCTCACATCTTAGTGCATATGTCCGTGATAAACATATGCTTTGAGCAGATATTCAACTCTCCTACCTGCTGAGTTGATGAAAATTCTGAAGAATTTACCGGAAAGCCTCCTTTTCATGTGTCATCAGCACATTGCATTAGGACCTCATTTGTGTCAGAGGAATGACTTATTGTCCAATCACACTTTGACATGAACAGTTTTCCAGCCACCAAAATTAAGCATCAGTACTTCTATCTGTCCTGGGACCCACTAACTCAAGAGACTATGGATTAAAGAATGGAAGTGGAAATCAAAAAAAATCTTGATGAATTGTAATCTGCAAATAAAGATAGGAGTTCACTGGATACTCACCTTATGGGCCATCTTTAAGGGATGGAACTTTAGCATTGGCTAGGAAAGTGTATGACATGAGAGGGTCTGGAAGACCTTATGCACCTCGGGTGGAGTAACAGCCTCGACCAAAGCCTGGGCTTAGGTATCATGTGTATCTTGGTGATATTACTAAATGTGTTTAATTGAGACCACTGCCTGGGTCTTAGTAGGGGCTCAAACCATGTATTTTTGAATGAGTGGACAAATGAGCAAAAGTAGTGGTATGTTAAACAGAAATATGAATGCTTTAAAAGAAGGACCTAGAAAATAATGCTTAGCACCATAGATGTATTTTTTATGTTTTTTAAAATTGAAGTATACTTGATACATAATGCCATGTAGTGATTAGACAAGTCTATATTTAAACTATGCTCCTCACAAGTGTGGCTGCCCTCTGTCACCATACAATACTGTTATAATACCATCAACTATACTGACCAGGATTGTTTATTTTATTTTGACTTATTTTATTATTTTATTTTATTTACTTTTCTAGCATTAAGACTTTAAGGGCATTTTCGGTTGTGCTAAATAATTTTATCTTTTTTATTATTTTTTGAAGAATTCTAAATAGAGGAGTGACAGTCTTATTTCAAAAAATCACTGTCATCTTTTGGTACAGAAAAGTTAGGGAGTAGGGTGTTGCAGTATTCATATTTGAAGAATTACACACAAATACCATGGACTCTTGAACAAGGGTATGAACTATATAGATCCACTTATACGTGGATTTTTAAAAAATAAATACCATGTATATATAATGTATATACATTACATTAATTACATTAATTATGTATTATAATTAATTATGTATTACAATTAATTATGCATTACAATAATACATAAATACATGTATATACAATGAAAATGTATTCTCTCTTCCTTATGATTTTCTTAGTAACTTTTTCTTTAGAATTGTTCATTTTAAAGAGAAAGTGAAGGGAATAAGGTATTTTTACAAGACCAGCAGTTGAAATAAAAAAACGGATATAACTAATTTAGTGTCTGGCAAAAGCATTTGAGAAATCGCTTAATTTTTTTCTATACATTCAGCCCCCATACTATTTGCTTAAATAAAATGTTTTGCCATGATGAGAACTGAGCCATTAGGGACAATTTAGGGACCCTGACTCTGTTAGGAGAAAGGTAAGTTTCTGAAATTCAAATACACATGCAGAATGCATACCCTTGACTTTTCTATTGAGATTTATATTGTTCGGGCAATTGTCATAATCACAGAAGCAGCTGTGAACAGCATTTTCCACTTACTCCAGGCTGGACACTGTGCTATAGATGTTAATAGCTTTATTTAATCATTAAAGAATTTTCAGTGCTAGATATTATCTTTGTTTTTCTTGAGGAGAAGTGTTCAGAGAACCCCTGCAACATGCCAAGGGTCACTTAGCTATACTGGGCTTGGAAGTTTATGTAGAAATTCATTTCTTTACATTTCCAATTACTCTTATTTTCAAGTGTTAACTTCAATGCTAAGCTAATTTGTCTGTGACGTAAATACTCGGTTGTCCAACAGTGTCCTGGATTAATTCTTTTATCCTGCGCCATGTATTTGCATGTATATCCTCATTAATATGGGCCTGTTAACGCTTAGAGGACTTACTGGCTCTTTAAACGTCTTCACAGAGTCTCTGTCCCCAAAGCCAAACGCTTAGAAGGCACTCAATAATTTATCCAACAAGTAAATAAATGAGTGAGCAAGTGTCATATGTAAATTAGGACCTTTCTTTTGGGCACATGAAACCATTTTTAATATACAAACAAGCTTGTGCTTTACATGCTCATTATACACAAAATCAAAAGTTATCAGAGAAAATGATCAAAAAGAACATAATTTCACATCATAAAAGCTTTTGTACTGCTGATGAGGGACATGTTTCGGCTCCCTCTCTTGGGGCCAGTGTTAGGCTCTGTGGCTCACATCTCATTTTCCGGGTCGAGCACTAGAGATTTCAAAGTTCTTTGGGGAGCAATTATGAAAGATTCCTTGGGAAGGGACTGGCGTGTTTTCTCTACCTATTCCAAGAGCTTTGCTATAGCTATCCTTTGAGGGTTGGCCAACATTTTAAGCCACAGTAGCTAATTTTCTTCACTATTCACTCTTTGCAGTGTAAAATGATAAGATGTAGGGACACCCGTAAAAAAGCTTAGTCTTAAATGAAACCTTGGATGTTATTCATAGGGAGCCATGAGGTGGCCAGCCCAGGGTATTAGCGTTGTCTCTGATGGCTTGAGTGATGGTTAATTTTATGAGTCAACTGCACTGAGCCACACAGTGTCCAGATACTTGGCCAAACATTATTGTGGGTGTGTCTTTGAGTGTGTTTTGGAAAGAATGATTATTTGACTCAGTAAACTAAGTTAAACAGATGGCCCTTCCTGATGTCGGTCCTCATCTGATCAATCGAAGATCTCACTTCAAAATTCAGAACAAAAAGGTTGACCTTCCCATGATTAAGGAGGGGATCCTCCTGCCTGTTTGGGTAAGCTGGAGCAGGTCTCTTTCTGCTTCAAAGTTGAATTAAAATATCGGCTCTTCTTGGGTCTCAAGACTGCTGGCTTTTGGACTAGGGTGTAGACCATCAGCTCTGCTGCACCTCAGGCATTTGGAGTTGGACTGGACTTCACCTCTCAGTTTCCAGCTGGCCATTTGCTGGTCTTGCACCTTCTCAGCCACCATAGTCATGCAAGCCACTTCATTAGAATACATCTCTCTCTCTCTCTCTCTGTACATCCTGTTGGTTCTTTTCCTCTGGAGAACCCTGACTAATATGGCTTGTAATGAAAAAAAAATCTATAAAACTTAAATTAGCGAGAGGTCTGTCTCACAGGAGAACTGTTCTAAGAGTAGGTAGTACTAGGTTAACATGGCAGCCTAATGAACCAAGACCCAGGCTCCCTCTATGCTCTTTTTCTGCCTTTTTGTGTGGCTTTGTTTTCATGCTCACAAGGAGGCTGTTGGGTGTCCAGGAGTTGTATCTGCATTCCAGGCAGGAAGGAGAGGGAGGGGCAAAAGGCTGAAGGGGCTTGTGGGGAACTTCATGTGACAGCATAGCTAATACCTCACTGGCCAGATTTATACCAGTGGCTGCTAAGAATCCTTGAGATAAAGCATTAGCTTAGCATATTACCGCCACAAATAAATTTTGGGTTCTGTGATGAAGAAGAGGGGATGGATATTGAACAGGATACTAGCTATATTGTCTACAAATTATTAGGTAACCATGTCAAAACCAAAGGTAGATATCCATACTTCATTGACTTTGGAGATTATGTGGATTCACAATCAATAATGTTAAATATTTGATATAAGTTTCTCCAAAGCCAGTAGATCAAAAATGACTTGAACTAACGAGGCAAGCATAGCCAGATTTACTGAGCATCTATTCTATGCCTGGCACACTGTCACTGCCTTCTGCCTTTTTTGACTGTGTTGTTTCCGTTTTGCAAATAGAGAAAATGAGCCTCAGAGATAATACATGTAAGGTGTTTAAAATTGCACAGTGAGCTATAGAAGAATCAGATTAGAATGCCGGTCCATCCTGCTCCAACAAAACCCTTAGGAAACTTGTTCTTATAAGAAAGAATGTGTAGGGGGCACCTGGGTGGCTCAGTCAGTTAAGCATCTGACTCTTGATTTTGGTTCAGGTCATGATCTCAGGGTCCTGGGATGGAGCCCTGCATTAGGCTCTGCACTCAGCAAGGAGTCTGACTGAGGATTCCCTTTTTCCCTCTGCCTCTACCCCTCTCCACCCAACATGCACACACACTCTCTCAAATAGATAAATTGAGCCCCATGTCTAGCTCCTCACTCAGTGGGGAGTCTGCTGGAGGTTTTCTTCCTCTCTGCCGCTACCCCCTCCCCGCCTCTCCCTTCACCCCATACTCTCGTTCTCTCTTTCTCTGAAATAAATACATCTTTAAATAAAGTAAAAAGTATAAAAAAGAAAGAACATGTAGTTTATTTGTGATAACATACACACTTTTAAATTGATGCTCACAGTGTTTTGCAATTAGTCAGCTCTCTGTCAATGTTGGTTGAGGGTATCAAATTTTCCAGTTGCAGCTATGGAAATTGATACTCTTTTCACAGGATCCTCTTCAAGTCCCAACCTAGAAGAGCCAGCTCACAGCTGAAGCCAGACTATACTCTTACCAGTAAAATCAGTGTGCCTTTAGTTTTAAAGATATCCAATGAATATTTGTCGAACACTTATTCCAAACCAGGCTTCTCCACTAAGCCTCTCTTTCTTGTCCATTATTTGTTCTGTGTGCTACTTTCTGGACGAATGTCTCCTACTCTGTCTTCCAATCCACACTCTCTTTTAATGTGATCCACTACCCACTCTATACGTTAAGTTTTAAATTTTGGTTATTGTATTTTTTACTTATGCAAGTTCAGTTTGGTCCTTTTCCCAATCTATGATAACACTTTTCATAATTTCCTGTGCTCTTAATTTATTTTCAAATTTATCTCTTATTTCATGAGACAAAGAACAGCGTTTTTTTTATAATTTGTGTCTGATAATTACAGTATCTGAAATATGTAGGTCCTCTTATTTCTGTTGATTTTCACTCATAGTATCTTATATCCTATGTGCTTGTCATCCGTGTGTATCCTTAGACAACTCTGTGTCTGTGTTTGTGTGTGTGTGTATGCATGTGCATGGGAGGTGTTCCTGATGACTGAAAAACTATTTTTTAAAAGATAGTTATTTATTTATTTATTTATTTATTTATTTATTTATTTATTTATTTATATTAGAGAGCATGAACAGGGGGAGGCGCAGAGGGAGAAGGAGAGAGAATTTCAAGCAGACTCTGCGCTGAGTGTGGAGCCTGGTGCAGAGCTGGATCTTACAACCTAGAGATCATGACCCGAGCCAAAATCAATGAAAAGCTATTTTAAGTTAAAATCATTGTTTATGTATTTTTGGATCTTAGGTACTACAAAATTGGGGCTAAAAAACCTTGAGAAAGCCTAGACATGATTTACATGCTCTCATGTACAATTATTTCTGTTTTCTCCTTCCTTTCTTCTGCTCTGCTCAATGCCGACATACCCCTCCCTGAAAACTGCTGGGTGGAAGAAGGTGGGTGGACAGACTGCTTGGTTTTCCTTCCCTGAAGCCTGGCCCTTTGAGGTCTCAGCTTAATGTGTATTCGAGGCAGTTCACCAGACATACAACTTGGAATGGGCCCCATACTTTAGCCCTTGTTTCCCTCATCCCACAAGGCCATCAAAAACACAGATTGGCAAATGGCTTCAGAGCAAACACAACTCTGAACTCTCCTGTTTACCTTTCTTACTTTAGCACTTATTTGGTGTTTCCTTTCTATTGTTAGTTCCTCGATGCTGTTAAAATAATTAAACAGGTTTAATGCCGCCATTTTAGCTGTTTTCAGTAGGAGAACTAGTCCAGATAACCTGGGCTGTCATTGTGACCTCATCACCATTTTAAAGAATCATCTTTACTTTTTTCTTTTATAATCAGAAATAAAAAAACTAAGACATTCAGGAATTTCTCTCTTTTGACTTATGCCTTACTCTTCTTCTTTCTTTTTTAAAAAATTTGAGATTATTTCTAACTTCTTGGGGTTTGTATTTTTTTCTAATGGTATCATCAACTTGAGAGTGCTAAGGGGAAATGAGGTGAGCATATGGCAACTACGGCAGTGAAATTTGGACTTTTGTCTATACCAGATGTGGGACTGCATACGTAATCACTGTGTCTCTATAAAATCGACCAAATTGCCTAATTTACCTAACTTATTTAACATGTTTCCCTAAAGAAACTGATCTGAGTTGGAGTAATTCAGTGGAGAAACCAGAGATATCATGAAGAAATAAATGAGGAGGGAAAGTATGAACCACTCACTTCCTTAAGATGAATGCAATTCCAGATTTTATCGATTTTGCAGGTCTTACAACTGACTTCCTTCACCTTGGCTTTTCGTTAACCTTTAGCTGTATTTTTTCATGCTTCATAAAATGCACTTAGGAAGTCTGTTTTGTTATTATTGGAATGTTACATTAGATGTGTTATCTTCTGTTTAGTAAGTTTTTTAAAACTATGACTTTCTCTCTATTATAAATTTCTTTTTTGTTCTTTTTGAAAAATTCTCTGTGGCCCCACTTAGACTTTTTATGTTTATTACTCATCTGACACATACTCATTTTACTTTTTTTCCTAAATGGAGATATTTTTGTTTTTATTTTCTCATTATTTGAGTAATACATCCCTATAAAAATGTGGAAAACCAAAGCCCTTCTTTAACGACACTTTTCAGAGAGAACATCTATTCTCCTACATTAGGAGTTTTGGTAAATGCCATTCCAAATTTCTCTGACTCTCCAATGAACATGCATAGAGTTTGTGTCATGTATGTATTTACAACATACGCATATGGACATATACATGTGAAGTGTGTGTATATGTATGCACACACACATCTCTCCATAAACCACACTATATGACTATATAAAGGTATGAGAAAAATAAAACTTTTTTTCACTAATTAAACATGTCTCTTTAAGGGGTGATAACATTTTTTTGTGTATTGGTTAATTTTTCTTTTTTTTTAGAGAGAGAGGGTAGGGAGGGGCAGAATGAGAGGAGGGAGAGAATCCCAGAGTGAAGGGCTTGATCACACAACCCTGAGATCATGACCTGAGCTGAAATCGAGAGTCAGACGCTCAACTGACTGAGCCACCCAGGTGCCCCAGATTGGCTGACCATTTGCTGAGGAAAACACATGAATAGGCCATTTATCAATAAAATGATGGTCTTCCTTAGGTAGGAGACTGGAACAAAGAGAATTAAATTCTGTTTATGGCACAGGATGAATCTGAGAGCTTTCAGGAGCTACCATGGAAAGAGGCAGAGAGGGCTCTAGAGGGGAGAAAGCTAGCCAGCAAATTAGTTACAAACTAAAGGCCAGGGGCAGTGACAGAGGACTTAAGACAAATAAACAAACATACAGCCCCCTTCCCCCAAAGCTGTGATGGCGCAGGTCAAATCTAATCAATCTCTGAAAGTGCTGTGAGAACCCACTTCCCTACCACTGCCCACTCACTCTTTTCTAAACCATCTGGAGCGGAACTCATATATCTCTGGTCTGAGGCGCTTTATGGTGCGAAGGTACTGGAGTTGTATCTAATGTGATGTGACATTTTCCAGAAAGTCACAAGCAAGGAGGAGATTCAGGGCAACCATGTGAGACAGAAGGGGAGCCAGAATTGATGGGAAGACACATGAGGTGGGACTCAAACTCAAATCTCTGTTCTAACCGCTAGAGTCCTGAGTGCAGTGGCCTCTCTCCTTCCCACACGTCACCCCTGCTGCCCTGCTGTACGTGCTATGTCTAGTCTGGCAGCAGTATTATTTCACAGCCAACACTCCATCCCTGGCCATTTAGGGGTTTCTCAACTCCATTTATTATTGTATCTCCACCCCATGCCTATTCTAGAATTCTCCACAGCAGCTTTGACAGACTATGAGCAAATGCTCTCTCTTCCTTTTCACATCATATAGGGTGGGACATGTTGAGTCATTAAAAAAATTTATTTATTTATTTATTTATTTGAGAGAGAGAGGGAAGTTGGGGGAAGGGCAGAGGAAGCAGGAGAGGCAGGTTCCCTGCTGAGTAGGGAGCCCGACGCAGGGCTCCATCCCAGGACCCTGGGATCATGACCTGAGCCGAAGGCAGGTGCTTAACTGACTGAGTCACCCAGGCAACCCTTGAAGCATTCTTATCATCATTCCAAAAGTAGTATTTGTGAGGAACAGTTGGTTGGTGGTGGCCTGAAATGGTAGAAATGGGAAGTTTAGTTGGCTAACGTGCTGGATCCACACTAAGCCCTTAAAAATAGTAACTACTCTTTTTTACTCTGTATTCAATAAGCTCTTACCAAGGGCAGGGGTGAATAAAAGAAGAGATTGGTTGAAAAAAAATTATATGGTGTTACGAGAGGTCAGATTTCATGTTCCATCCTGCTCTGCTGACTACCTACCCCTGACAAGAGCCTGGGCACTTATTTTCTGCAGACTGAATGTGAGAAGTGGTTTGCTATGTCATCACCCTGCAGTGCAGCTTCCCTCAAACCAACCCCTCCCTACACAGGGAGACTCCAGTCTGCTTTTGTAGTATCTCCCTTTTTAGGAAGGACGACAGAGAATCACTACATCTTTGCAGAAAGGCTTCAACTTGCCGAAGAGATGTTTTCATCTTCCTGGAAGACAAGAGGTAGGAAGGCAAACTCTGGAGGACAAACTCCCCTTTTAAACCAAGGAGAGTTTAAAAACCATAACAGCAGCAGCAACAACAACAGCCCTGGTTAATATCCTCAGAGATTTTAGAAGATATTGCATCCACGGCATGTGAACAAGAGGTTATTAAAAAAGGAAAATCTCAGGAAGAGAAAGGGATGTTCAGAGATTCAATGCTGAAATGAAATGGAAACGGAAGCTGAAATTGAAATTTCATGGGAGGGTATAAAAACAAAGAAAGGAAAAGGCCAGCAGAGAAAAGATGAGAACAGTTGAGGATGATTGCAGGATGTCCAGGGTACAAATCACAAAAATTTCAGAGAGCAAAACTAGAGAAAAGAGAGGCATGGAAAACATTAATTAATTTAAAAAAGATCGGGAAGTGAAGGAGGTGTGTTCCAGAGTAAAAGGGACCCAAGAACCCCAGTTTGGGTTGAATGGCATATGCCCCAAGTTTATGTTCATCTGGAACCCTAGGATGTGCCCTCATTTGGAAATATAGTCATTAAAGATGTAATTAATTAAGGAGCACCTGGGTGGCACAGCTGGCTGAGCATCCAGCTCTTGATTTTGGCTCATGTTGTGATCTCATTGGTGTGAGATCAAGCCCTGCATCATGCTCCAGGCTCAGCAGGAGTCTGCTTGAGATTCTCTCTTCTTCTCCCTCTGCCTCTCCTCTCCCAATAAATAAATAAATAAATCTTTTTAAAAAGATTTTATTTATTTATTTGATAGAGAGAGGGGGTAGCAGGCTCCCTGTTGAGCAGAGAGCCCAATGTGGGGCTCAGATCCCAGGACCCTGAGATTATGACCTGAGCTGAAGGCAGAGGCTTTAATCCACTGAGCCACCTAGGTGCCCCTAAATAAATAAATCTTAAAAAAAATAAAGATGTAATTAGTTAAGCTAAGATGCAGTCATACGGGTTTACGGGAGTTCCTAAATCTAGTGACTGGTGCTCTTAGAAGAAAGCCACACGGCGACACAGAGGAGACACAAAGAGGAGAAGGCCATGTGACCACAGACATAAATTGGAGTGATTAAGTTACAAGCCAAGGAACAACAGGGATTTCTAGAAGTCACGACAAGCTAGACGAGGGGCATGGAACAGATTCTCCCTCAGAGTCTCCGGAAGGGACCAAGCTTATTGGCACATGTGTTTCAAACTTCTAACGTCCAGACTGTGAGAGGTGAAATTTCTGTTGCTTTAAGCCCTCCACGTGCAGTATCTCGTCACGGCAGCCCTGGGAAAGTAATACAAGTTCTCAGCCCTGGGGCTGAGATGAGACCTTATAAAGCCAAAGACTGAGGAGTGAGTACAGAAAGGGTCAAGAGGGAAAAAAATAAGTCATGTGTAGAGTATCAGGAGTCAGAACGGTATTAGATTTCTCATCATTAGTAACACCGGAAACTAGAGGCAATGGAGCAACACAATTCTGAGTGAAAACGATTTTCTTTTTTAAATATTTACTTATTTATTGGAGTGAGAGAGAGCACAAGCGGGAGGGGCAGGAAGAAGGAGAGAAAATCTCAAGCAGACTCTGCACTGAATATAGAGCCCGATGCAGGGCACGATCCCACGACCCCAAGATCATGACCTGAGCTGAAACCAAGAGGAAGGTAAACTGACCTTGCCACCCAGGCACACCTGGAAATGATTTTCTAGCTAAAACTCTACTCAGTTCCCCAAAGAAGAAAGACAGATAACACTCTATTTGCAAGGACTCAAAATATTTACTTATAGGGGAGCCCTCCCCAGGAAGATTCTGGAGGGTGTGCTCTTATAAACAATTGGGTAAACAACAACAACAAAAGCAAACAAGGAATTCAGGAGTAGGCACACCAAAATAGCAAAATTGCAAAGGAAAAGACCCAGAATGTCAGCTGAATAGCAGGAGGTCCAGAACAGAGCAGAGTGGGTGGAAAGTTCTAGGAGAGAGGTGTTTGAGGAGAAAAAATCGAAACTGATGCATTTGAGTAAATGGAAAATATTATTCATTGGAATGTGGCAGGGATGTTGAAGCATTTGGGAAATATTACCAACTTCTACTTAGAGAACTTTTCAACACTGAGGGAAAATGGCCTGTTTTGGAATCACTGAGAGATAGTACCATGATATAAAATCCAGTGTTTTTGACCTTGAGTGACTTAAGAGATTCTCCATAATGATTTTTAGGACAGGCATTTATTTTTCTTACTGTTATTAACAGTTAAGAAACTAATCCCACGTGAAGCAGGATTCGACACACCAGTAGAGACTAGGGCTACCAGATTGAGCAACAATAAGCAAGGAAGCAACAAACAAATTAGGATAACAAGTTACATTTAAATTTCAGGTAAATACCTTTTTTAAACTCTGTGTCTCAAATACTTCATGGGATATACTTGTATCAAAATGTTGTTCATTCTTTATCTGAAACTGACATTTAGTTGGGTGTTCCGATTTCATGTGGCAACCCTAATAGAGGCTCAGTAGGTAATTGTTAGACCTCTTTCTTTTTTTAATAACCCATTATGATCTGTCATCCAAGAATTATCAAAATCTGCTTGCAATCTATCTCTATTTTCGAGCCCTATCAGCTTTGGGGATTAATGAGTTCCATAAGGTGACCAACCACCTACAACTTCAGAAGGATAAGTCTTTCTGTGCTGCTCTGTCATAAATCTATCTGTATCTTGTTGATGGCTCAGCTAAAAGCTTAAGGACAAATCCAGGTACATATCATGGTAAACAAATCTGATAGCATTTATAAAACTTTGGTGGTTGAAGAAAGGATATATGAAATGGAATATCATATCTGAATAAGTCGTATACACTTGGTGGAGGGTGATGACCTTGTCTAAAGATTGTCAAACATAAAGTTGCTCTTGTCCTCCCTTTGAACTCAGACTCAACATCTTAATAGTCATGGCTGTCACCAATCAAGCTTTTATCCTATGTCAGTCCATTTTTTTTCTTAGAATTGTTCCCCGGAACCTCTTTCACCTTTAATATAATTGCAGAGTTATTCATTCTTCTTCATTGGCAATTAGCTGGTCAGGGTTGGTATGCACAGTTTTCAAATCCTTTCCAGAATTCAACTCTTCAAACAGCCTGGAGAAATCAAAGAAGCCATAAAGTGGTCAATAGCATGACTGTTTTTCAATTATTTCCAGCATGGGAAAAGATTCTATCTGAAATGGACTTAAGGGTATTAAATCTCTCACTTTATAATGTGGTGTTTTCTGGTTATCAAAGAACTTTTCCTGTGACTAGATGTATCCTAGTATAATTACTTCCCTTGCTTATGATGCTCTTTTCCCACCTTCTTCTCATTTTTAAAAGGCAGAATCCTTTTTTCATCATAATTCCTACCTCTTTGATTTTCCGTATCTATCCAAAATGTCAGTAAACTTCTCTGTCCCAAGACTATTCGCTTCTAAAAGCTTTGTAGCTTCAGCAACTTTGCTCTTTTCGCTTTTTTCAGTATATTCTGTTTTAGCCACTGTATCCATCTTCTGATAGTTCACCCCAAACAATAAAATCCAAAATAGTCTGTTTATTTATATGCGTGTGCATGTGAGCGTGTGTGTCTTTCTAAAATAAGGAATTTGTTGGAGGAAACAGAGATAGTAGAGTAAGTTGTTGAGTTTTGTTTAAAGATTCTAAAATACTGGGGCACCTGGCTGGCTCAGTGGGTAGAGCATGTGACTCTTGATCTCGGGATTGTGAGTTCAAGCCTCACATTGGATGTAGAGATTAGATAAAAAGTAAAATCTTAAAAAAAAAGATTCTAAAATATTACTCTGGGCAGATCTGACAGTGAGATATTTTGAAAAGTGGACAAGATAGAGCATATAAATATAGACACTGCAATCGTGTGTGTGTGTGTGTGTGTGAGAGAGAGAGAGAGAGAGAGAGAGAGAGAGAGAGACTCTGGACTGAAAACAATAATCCCATGGTGGAAAGAGCCATACATACCCACACCTGAATCTTAGCTCGATGATTTTCTATCTATATAATCAACACTAGGTGACTTGAATTCTTCTAATCCCCAAGTAACCCAACTATGAAATCCAGTAAGTAGATTGCACTCAAATGAGTTGAGGGTAAAGAGCACATTTTTGTGTCTTCCATGGACTTGCTGCACAATACAATGTAGCTACTTAGAAAGAACTTCCACACAAGATGCCATATTTTTTTGGTCAACCCCAGTCCCACCACCCAAATTTATGGTGTTGGCAGAAAATACCTCAGCCTTAGCATAGATGCATTGCTTCATGCCTCAGGGCTTGTAGCTAGACAAAAATGGCTTAGTGTTCAGGAACCCCGATTCTTTTTTTCTTTCTGCCACACCACATCACCTCATGATTTCAGCCGTAAGTGGGATTTTAAAAAAAATCGTCAACTTTCTCCAAATTAATTTAAAAAGTATTCTGATTGTGCTTTCATTTCACCATTTGAGATGGTTCTACTTTTTGTAAAGTCTGTGCTTTCGTTAGTTTTTGAGAACTTTTCCACTTTAGAATGCATTTGGGGTCTCTCTGGCCCCACAAAAAAATGGAAAATAGTTACAAAAAACATCAAACTTGAAAAGTAATTTAAGAAATGATCCAGTTGATACTAAATGTTGATGTGTATGAGATCTGTGGTTTGGAATTGTGAGAACGTTTGTTGCCCCCTGCTGAGGGTGGTAAGTGGCATCGTGAATTAGCCGGGAAGGACACAGCGGGCAGTGCGGTCATGCAGGGAGGGAAGTCAGGTCAGAGTGTACAGGGCGGTAAGTGAATACTCGGTTGAGTCACAACGGTGTTTTATTGCCTGGTGCCCTTTCATTAAGATGAAGTCAGGTTTCTTTTCTCTGTCCCTGAGGGAATCACATAAACAAGGTTAAGTGCTTCCAGTGTTCAGGTGAGCATTTACCCAGGGGCTCATCTGCAGTTTTCATGTCTGACACAGAGGCAGGAAAACTGTGTTAACTTTTCTCAGTTATCAGTTAAGTATTTTACTCTGAATGGATTTAACCTGATAAGTGAGGAACAAACAACCATGCCTTACGGGTACTTCTCCTTGGGGGAATCCACGAACTGTGGCAGAACCTATCAGTTTGCCTAAGAAAGACATTAGACATTTCTGCTTCCTAAAAACAGAGCCCAGATTTTATTTGGGCAGTAATGTGCGTAGGGCTGGGAGTGAATCACGATTGGTTTGCCAGTGCCTTGGCCACCTACCCTTGCATTCATAGCCGTCGACACAGCTTGAGACCATTACGGGTAAATGCAAGTCCGCTGGGCATCTTGGGAAGGAGAGCTGGTGGTGCTTCCTTCTCCCTTCCTGGACTGTGGCTGTGAGGCCAGAAGCTGCAACACTCATCTTGTAACTGTGGGGCACAAGCACAGAGACAAAAAGCCAACAGGTAAACTGTCACAATCAAAGCTAGCAATTATCTACTGTCATACTTCTTGTTTAAGCCGCAGAGAGCTGGGTTTTCTATTTAAGCTAAAAGCACTCTTGATTGTCCCATTTGGTTATTGCCAGTGGGGTGCGTTTTGAGTCTTTTGTGTTTCTTTCCTCACATCATTTAAATTTTCTAATTTCTGCTTCAGCGTCATCTTCAGAACTCTTATGCTCCCTTCCGGGGTATTGCTGAAGCATCTCCTTGAAGAAAAGAAGCTACTGGATTTAGAAAGCTTGAATGTGATTATCATCTGTTTCCGGGGCATGAGCCTCAGTGAGTATTTAAATCTTAAAGGCTCAGTTTCTTGGTCTGTAAGTTGAGGGTGACAATGACAATCATTAATGATCATGATAATGGTAATGGTAGCTAACAGGTATTACCCATTTATGGAATGCCAGGCACTGAGTTAAAGAAATTTACTTGTGTCATCTTAGTTTTCTCAACATGCCAACAATACAGATATTTTGAAAATTTCTAGTGTGTAGACGAGAAAGTAAATTTATAAAAGTTAAGTGACTTGTCTGAAGTCATGGGACTTTGAAGTCACGTCTTTTAGATATTTTCTCAGTGTCAGGGTTTGCCAGCCTCCAAAGAGGTCCCCAGTGAGCTGGCCTCTGGATAGTCATTTCTTTGTTTCCCACATTTGTTTCCCACAATGCTTCGGGTTGAATCCATGAGAACAGAAACGTGCAGGAGAAGGAGTGGTATGTCACTCCTCGATTAGGTCTAAAGACTTTGGCTTTCATTTTGGCTCTTTCTCTCTCCCTTTCATCCTTTGCTCTGGGGGCAGCTAACTACCATGTTGTGAAGGGCTCTCACAAGCACACAGAGAAGTCACTGTGGAAGGAACTGAGGCCTGCTAACAAGGGTGGAGGCAGGTTCTCTAGTCCGGGTGAGGCTTGAAGGCCGGAGGCCCCAGTGAACAGCTCAGTGGCAACCTCATGACAGACCCTGAGTCAAAATCACCCAACCAAGTTGGTCTCAAAACTAGTTGGTTGTTTTCAGGTGCAAAGTGTGGGGGTACTTTTCCATGGAGCAAGAGACAACGAACACAGTCACCTCCTCAGAAAGGCTTTCCCTGATGACCCTCCTTAAACTGGTCTCTCTTCCCCTGCCATCATTGAACTCCCCAGCTCCCTGATACGGTTTTCTTCTTAGCCCTAAGCTCCACCTAAGGACTTTGAGGACAGGGCTTTGTTATCCATTTGATTTAATGCTACATCCTCAGCACCCAGAGAAGCTTGCGGGCACATAGTAGGAGAAATCAGTATTTGTGGAATGAATGAATGAGTGTCCTGCTCCAGAATTTCCACTCTTAACAGTCTTGCTTCATCCCTTACTTATCTCATATTCAAATTACTATATGAAAATATTTACTGGAATGTCTGGCTTTTGTTTTTGAATCTGAATGACCTTTTGCAGGAGGAGAATACCAATTTTAAGGCCTATTTCTGTCCATGCTTACCCCTAGTATATATGTCTTCTCAGTCTAAAAATCAATATAATGGAAAGTATCTTGGGTGGAATGTCTATTCCAGCGAGTAGATCTGAATTCCAATTCCAGCTCTGCCTCTTTTTACTTCTGACTGTGAAGAACGCAATCTCTTTTTATTTTTTCTCAACACTTAAATTTCCTTTTTATTTAAAAAGTGTCATCTTATTCCACTTGGAGTTATCTTCCAGAAAAAACAAACTCTGTGCAGAGTTTTTGAATAATTATGTTTATTTCATCTTCACTTATATTGTTAAGTTTTGCTTAATAACTTGTTGATGATGATCTTAGGGGAAAATAGAGGCCAGAAGGGTCATATTCGCTTAGTCTTGTCATCAGGGCCATGAGTTAAAGGAGCCTGAAAGTAGGTACTTGGAAGTTCACCGAGTTCATTTTCAAGGACTCACATTGACCACCACAATAGAATCTGGAAGAATCAAGGCCAGGGGCATCTACCCAAGGCTTTGACTTGGAATAACTGCTAACCTAGTGAGACATTGTGAGCTCACCCAACAGTCTCTTCTGGGCAAGGGAGTGGAGTAGACTGTGGTGTGATGGTGGCATTTCATCCACAAGAGTGGTTGGGAGAGAATTATTTAAAACATACTTCTTGGCTTCTCAATACTAGCTATGCTTTGTCATCTATTCTTCGTTCTAACAAGTTTTCATAACATTTGGGTCATTCCCTGCTTTTGTTAGTATTAAGTGCTTCTGTTTTAAATAGTTGCACCCCTCATGTCTCTGAAAGTAACTTTTGTCCAGATGTTGTGTTCGGGGCCATCTGGCATCTTTCACCATTTACCTCATAGTCTGTATCCCCATTCTCTTTCTGTGTCCCCTTCTCACTCTGAACCTTAGGATGTTTTGACTGCAAACAAAACTTCTCAATTCAAGCTTTTTCAGAAAATATGAAGAATTTACTGGCTGACCTAAGTGGAAATCTAGAGATCGAGCTTCAGATGTGGCTTGATCCAGAAATTTCTGATGTTACCAGCTACCTAGATATTCTTCCCTGGGATTTGTTTTATTCTATTCTCTTCTGTGTGTCAGCTTTGTTCTAAAGTTGGTTTCCTTATGGTTGCAAAAATTGCTATTGTTATTCATGCATCCGGAGGGAGAATACGCACCTGTTTTCCTGGATTCTGAGGCAAAACATGAGGAGTAGTTTAGGTCACATGCTACTGGTTGACTGCTACTGTCCATTCTCCCCTTCTTTCCTAGTAATAGAATTTTAGCGAGGCACATATATGCCTGAAAAAAAAAAAAACAAAACACTGTATTTTCCATCTCCCTTTGCCGCTAGGGTGCCCTTGTGACAGAGTTCTAATCAATGAAATGTAAGTGAAATCATTGTGTGCAATTTTGGCATTTTGTCCTAAAGTAAAGTAGAGGAAACATGGGTGCTTTCCTTGTTGTAAGCAGTCTTGGGACCATGCAGACAAGAGCAGAACTCTGGAAATGGAAGAACAACAAGATAGAAGGAACTTGGGTCCCTGAAACCTGGACAGAGCAGAGTCCTTACACCAGCTTGAAGTTTATGTCAGAGAGAAATAACCCTTGATCTTATTTAAGTCACTGTTAATTTTGGGTCTCCATCCCATTCATAGTCGCATGCTTTTTTAAACACCTACTTACTCCAGGGGACACCTGGGTGGCTCAGATGGTTAAGCGTCTGCCTTCAGCTCAGGTCATGATCTCAGCACCCTGGGATTGAGCCCCACATCGGGCTCCTTGCTCAGTGGGGAGTCTACTTCTCCCTCTCCCTCTGCTGTGCATGCGATCTCTCTGTCAAATAAATAAAATCTTAAAAAAATAAATCAACACCTACTTACTCTTGAGCCAATCACTGACTTGGAGGATGGAATGTGTGGGTCGGCTCCGCTGAGGTCACACACTTCTGTGGTAGAATGTGGGGTGCACTCGGCTTCCCAGCACCATGTGGGTCTCCAAATGCAAGTGGAAGGCTGTCGAGAAACAAGAGGGAGGAAGTAGGGGAAGCTTCCACCCATGGTTTGTTAAGCTTTATTTTCCTTTCTCTGTCTCACTTATTCTGGTTTTAGATCCTCTGGCCCACCTTGCTTCCAACTCAAGGATTGTTGTTGGCTTTCGGTAGCCCAGAGAGATAAGAAACAACAAGTAGGAGGTTGCCACAACCTCTTAGAAAGTAATGGTCCTCAGATGATGATTTGGAGACTGCCATGAAGGGCAGGCTGTCTCTGTGGAAGGATGAGAGCAGGGGGAGATATATGCCCTTTTTTTGACTTTAGTTTTTTGTCAGTAGAGGCTGTGTCCTTCTCACAGAGGATACGCTCAACACATGTTTGTCAGTGAATGTGTTTAATCACGGCAGTACTGAGAATTAAACTCTACAGTGAATCCTGAACATTAACAACATTACAAACATTAACAACATTAACAACAACAAAACAAAACAAAAAAACATACCAAAAAAATAGGGGCAAGGAATGGATTATAAAAATATGGAAATAAGTCTTATTGGAAGAGAAATACATTTCCCCAATAACACAAAGTGTAAGTTTCAGGACACACGAATAACAACATGTGGTTATAGTTAACACAATTATGGAGAGAAATCAGAAATAAGGATAGAAAAATCTTAGACATTCTCCAAGTTTACCTGCTTCCAATCACTTTCATGGTTTGCCTATTCATCTCTAATTCAGGGATGGGGTATTTAATATGCCGAGAATTTGTTTTAAATACGAATTCCAGGGGCACCTGGCTGGCTCAGCCGGTAAAGCACGTGACTCTTTATCTCAGGGTTGTGAGTTTGAGCCCTAAGTTAGGTGTAGAGATTATTTTAAAAATGTATAAAATCTTGTGGTACCTGGGTGGCTCAGTCAGTTAGGCGTCTGCTTTTGTTTAGGTCAGGATCCTGGGATTAAGCTCTGCATTGGGCTCCCTACTCAGTGGGGAGTCTGCTGCCCGCCTACTCCCCCTCCCTGCTTGTGCTCATGCTCTCTCTCTCTGAAATGAATAAATAAAATCTTTAAAAAAGAAATAAGTAAAATCTTTAACAAAAAATAAACACATATTCCAGGGCAGGGTGTATGGGTATGGTGAGCTAGAAGGCAGCTCACTTTTCTGCTTGTCCGCCTACATCCTGAAGAGACCCATTTCACAGAGCAAAGTCAATCGCCACCAAATGGCATTGCTTATCCTTCTGTCTTCCCTTGGACAGAAAATAAGGTGTTCTTATATTTCAAAGGACATTGCTTCTAGATTTAGAATTTAAGATCGGTCTTGAAAACAATTAAAAATCTGTACTAAAAATACATGAACGACATTGGAGAGGTCCCCAAAAGTACACTATCAAGAAGGATGCAGCAGGGCTCCTGGGTGGCTCAGTGGGTTAAAGCCTCTGCCTTCGGCTCAGGTCATGATCTCAGGGTCCTGGGATCGAGGCCCGCATCGGGCTCCCTGCTCAGCGGGGAGCCTGCTTTCCACCCCCATCTCTCTCTGCCTGCCTCTCTGCCTCCTTGTGATCTCTCTCCCTCTGTGAAATTAAAAAAAAAAAAGAAGGATGCAGCAAAAGCAATATTGCAGAAAAACCACCAGTGGATAATGAGGAAATTGTTAGGAAGGTACTATGTTTATATTTGCATAAGAACTCCAGCTTTGTGCATTGTTTCAACTAAGTATTTTATAATATGTCACCTTAGGCTGTATTGCACATCAGTCAAAGCTTGGAGCTTTTTCTCAGTGTCTCTCTTTCCATTGTTGTGTGGAACAATGTGCTTCAAACCCTTGTCTAAACAAGGTTTATTGCTGCTGCGGGTGGCCGCAGTGACTGCTGGGATATCATACCAGCACAGAGGAAAGAGTTTAGCAGCTGAATGGTTCCACTGCACATAAATGC
Source organism: Ailurus styani (assembly GCA_002007465.1). Lineage (NCBI taxonomy): Eukaryota > Metazoa > Chordata > Mammalia > Carnivora > Ailuridae > Ailurus > Ailurus styani. The sequence continues at coordinate 357,358 of LNAC01000550.1, forward strand.
CTGGCCTGCATGAAACATTTACTGGGTTTGCACTGATGTGGAGTGCTGTTGAGTATATTTGCCTGAGTTATTAATCTGTGGGTATGGGTTCCATACGTCTGTGATGACTTATTGAGGTCACATGGTGAAAGTGATAGCTTCGTTTGGATTGAGTTGACAGCCACATGCATGCAACCCTCAGCTCTGGTGTTTTTTTACGGACAGAGGAACAACTTCCAGTTTTGGTTAGATGGCCCATTGGGAACAGAGTTCACTCTCAATGTTCCCAGAAAATCCAATAGAGCTTTTACTTGTTGGAGTGAGTCCGTGCCAAGCACATAACAAGACCACTTAAGCAGTTATGTCCTCTGCTCTGAGCCTGCCCAGAGAACCACGGTGGGAATTTTTGGCTCTGAATCACATAAAGAGTGTTAGCTATCTCCTTGGAAATGATTGGGAAGCTGGTGCTCAACCATGATCTGGGAGACCAGGGGTGGTCATTAATGGATAGCCTAACATTTTAGTAGGGAGTGGGGTGAATTGAGGGAAAGCTGGGTCACGGACTTCATCAGTCTAGGAAGCTCAAAATATTTTAAAAGACTGTGGGCATGAGCCACCGCCTGTGATTTATAATGGAACTGGAATTAATATTTGAGTGGCCCTTGAGTCTGGGCAAAGGAAGGTCTTGACTTTGATGTAGGAAACTGGCACCTGGGATAGTCACTGCTTGCTGAATTATACCGGGTCCCAAATGAGTTAGTACGGCAGGAAAACAATTCTCTGAAATTGGTGGAAGACGCAGCACTGTCTATTCTGAAGACTTTTCTGGTGGTCGTGGGGCACAGCTCCCCCTGCCAGGGTAGAGTCATCAGGGTCATGGTCCTCTAAAGCTGGGGTTTCTAAATTCCTTTGATCTTCAGACCCTTCCTCCTACTCCCACCAGAGAGATTTAAGTATAGTGATTTGTAGGCCCATCACAAGTTGCTGAATGGGAGATGTGGTTGAGGCTTCTGAGATAAAGTCTTTGAAAAAAGCCCCTGAAGGATGTTTTGTGGATGAGCCAGGCTCAAGGACCCACCCTGAGCAGTGCTGCAGAGTGGAAAAGCCTGGGGACTTTGAGTCAGCCTGCAGACGGTTAAACCCTGCTTTGCTTCTTCTCAGTTGTGTGAGCCTAGACTAGTAACTTCTGTAGTGCTTCAGTGCTGTCATCTGTTAGATGGTGGTAATAATCGTACCTCTCCATTGTTCCTCGAGTGAGGATTAACTTGGGAAGAGCTCAGTGTAATGTCTGGTGTGCAATGAATACTCTATATAAATGAACTATTATTATTATTATTATTATCAGTTAGGGCAATGTTAGTCTTTAAGAGTCAAATCTTTTCACACCTTCCCCATCCATCAAAGCCCAGAACAATGATAGTAATGATAAAAGCTAAAAGTCATTGAGTATTTACTGTATACCAAAAAACACAGAAGTTCTTTCCAATAATTATCCCATCTTGTTGTCACAACTGTTCCTTAAAGTGGCAGACTGTTATCTCTTTTGTTTAAAAGAGGTGTTTGATACCCAGAAAAGTACAAGTTCTATGGCCAGAGTCCCATTTCTTATAACTGGTGAGAGGCGGTGCTGGGATTTGAATCCTGGATCATCTGACCTGCCAGCTCTCATAGCTAACAAACATGACCTTCCATCTCTTCTGTACCTGCCCTGAATCTCTCCTTTAGAAGAAGAATTTTAAGAACTTTTAAAAACACTTGTTTCCTCAGTTCTTACACCGTCTTCTGTGTCCCTTCACCAACCATAAACATTTTAATAGGCCTTATGCCTGTGTGGTATTGAATGCTTTTTCAAATATCAAGTACCTCCTTCCTCTCTGCTGAGAATCTCTGTCCTTGAATACAGTTTGTCTGTTTCACACCGCTGTGCCCTTGGATAAACTGAGTACTCTTCTTCTTTCTTCTGTACAAACACAGCATTTTAAGGACAACAGCGGTGTTTTATGGTTCTTGTTTGGCCTCCCTCGGGGTCTAGCCCAAATCTGGTAAAATAAGATATCCTGGACAAATGCCCCCAGTCTGTTGTTGAAAAAAAACTGACCAAGTTGGGTTCATTTAGAATTGTCTCTCTGAAATGTCTTCATTTGGACCTTAGACTATGTTCCCTACTCTGGAATGCTTACGTTTTCTTATAATCAACTCTATGTCCATGGTCTCTGTTGGGAAGCCTTAAAAAGACTCAAAACAGTTGAAATCAAGATCTTCAAGAGATACCCGCACTCCCACATTTATTACAACATTATTCACAGTAGTCAAAAGCAGAAACAAGCTCAGTGCTCATCATGGATGAATGGATAAAGAAAATGTGGTATATCCATACAATGGAACGTTACTCGGCCTTTAAAAAAAGGAAATCCTGCCATATATGACAGATGAATTGGAGGACATTTTACTAGGTGAAATAAGTCAGTCACAAAAGGACAAACACTGTGTCATTTCTCTTCAGGGAGGAATCGAAAGTAGTCAAACCCATAGAAGCAGAGAGTAGAATGGTGGTTGCCAGGGCTGAGGGAAGGGGAAATGGGGAATTTCTGGTCAGTAGGTACAAGCTTTCAGTCAAGCAAGATGAGTTGGCTCTAGAGAGCTTCGTGCAACATTGTGTGTGCAGTCAATCATACTGTGTTGTGCACTTAGAAATTTAAGAGAGTAGATCTCATATTAAGTGTTCTTACCACAGTTAAAAAAAGGAGGAGGGATGCTCAAATAAAATGGTGTGGAAACTGCTTTACCTGGTCCGTTTGATCTTCCTCTCACTTGCCTTGGCCTCTCCTGAGGAGGACCCTCTCTTGCCCTGGCATCAGCCTCCTCTTTTACAGGTTGACATTTCTAGTCCCTTTCGTGTCCAGGAAGTAGCCAGGTCAGCCTTCCTTACAGTCTCAAAGGGCTCTATATTTTCCTTCTTAGCACTCATCACAGGTTTTCAAAGCATATTTATCTGTGTGTTTACTTGACTAATGTGTTTCTCCACCTCCAGACTGTAGAGTCCATGTCTGTTTTGCACATTACAATATCCCCAGTACCTAGCAGAGCGCCTGGCACTCAATAAATATTTGCTGAATGAATGGGTGGATTTATTGTCCTTGTATTTGTGGGGGACAAGCCTGGAGAGAAATACAACCCAAACGGACTCAGTCATGGAGAGGGAATTAGTGACTCACAAAATTGAAAATCCAGGTGTAGCTTCGGGAATGGATGCAAGAATGACCGCATCCACATCTCAAACAGTGTGGATCAACATCTTCTTTTCTCCCTTTCTCAGATCTACTTCTGTTCTCTTCACGTACAGGCCAATCTATTACATTATGGGGAACAGACTGCCACTGGTTGTGGGTGGAATCCTCACCATTGAGTCATCTCCATGTAGAAAAGCTACTTTTTCTCGATTCTTCCATCAGAAGCCCCAGACTTGAGTATTATTGGCCCAACCTGGTTAACATTCCCATGTCCTGAACCAGTCACTGCTGCCAAGAGGGAGGATTGTTCGAGTTTCCAGGCTTTGCTCATGCCCACCCCAGGATCAGGGGAAGTGGTGAGCAGCCCCATTGGCACCATGTGGTCTAAGAGTGAGGAGGTGTTGTGTCTCCTGCCAGAGCCTGGATGCTTCTTCTGGAAAGAAGATGAAAGTTTGCTGGCCAGGCAAAACTAATATTTTTTTTTACTGGGTTGCCAACAGACCTCTAAGTCTGATAGTAATGAGCTGTGGTTTATAATAGTGAAGGAGAGCACCCTGAATTGGGAGAGTATTAGGAAAGATAGCGTGTAGTGGGGTTTAACCAACACAAGACTTTGTAGCAACTTGCTCTCTTAAGCATCAGTTAATTGGGCTCCTTCCCTGATGCCAGCACATTTCACACAACAGGATTCTATGTGTCCTAATCACTGTGTTTTTGCTCTGTTATCCCAGGAACCCCAAGAAGGGTTCAAGTGATGGGAGGTGGCCCAGCCTTATACGTTTAGGATTTAACTTCCTAGTCAAATTCTTTTGAATAGTATGTATAACACAGAATTGCGAGTGTTTGACTTTAATTTTGGTGCAGTATTCATTCATGTTCCTAATACCAACAGTTTTTTTTTCTGGAGAATTACCCCTCCTCTGTTGGATGGGGGCCTCCATGTACCACTGTCTTACTATAGAAATTGGGGGTGGATGTGTGTTGGGAAGAAAAGCATCTCCTACCTCTCTCTGCCCTCCAGAAGAACCAGGAGTTGGATGTGTGTGGCGTGAGCTCAGCCAATCAGATGCTTTCTACCGGGACGTTATTCTTAAAGTATCGTTATAGCATAAAGAAAGTGTTGGAATGGATTTTCATGGCCACTGGTGGCAGGGCCAGCATTGAGAGTGGTGTCACTATCCGTGTTCTGAACAGACTCTTTCTGAAGAGAGTTGTTGTGTTTCCTGATCCCAGCACATCTGCTCTCAGAACCCTTGCCATTCCCAAACCTCCCCTTCCAGCCACCCATTGATCCTGAGCCATTTACATCCTTCCAATTAACCCCTCTCATTGAAGGTAGTCACAGTTGGTTTATCTTGCCTGCAGGCAGGAATCCTAAAGGATGCCTTTGTGTGTGTTTTTTTTTTTTTAAGATTTTATTTATTTATTTGACACACAGAGAGAGAGATCACAAGTAGGCAGAGAGGCAGGCAGAGAGACAAGGAGAGGAGGAAGCAGGCTCCCTGCCGAGCAGAGAGCCCGATGCGGGCCTCGATCCCAGGACGCTGAGATCATGACCTGAGCCGAAAGCAGAGGCTTTAACCCACTGAGCCACCCAGGCGCCCTTGTTTTTGTTTTTTGTTTTTTTTGTGTGCGTAAACTGCATTTTACATGCAAGGAATTCTAATTCCAAAGTCCTCCACTTTGTGGAAGAGCGTCCACCCTCAGGTAAAGCCACAGGGCTGGGAGACAGGGAACAAAACTGAAACCCCAGTTCCATAGCCATTGAGTTATAGGATTTCCACCACATTGTTTAATTTCCATTTCAGTTTCTTCCCCTATGAAATGGGAATGGGAAAACCTGCTCGTCAGGATGTTCTCAGGGCCAGTGGCAGTGTGTGGCGGAGCTCCGAATGCAAAACTGCCACCTAGATGATACACGTGCAGTATAATTATGTGGCTCGTCTGTGAGTGGATGACTTGGCTTGAATTCCTCAGTGTTGGACCTTTAGTCTGCCTCCACTTAGCACATGTGCATTCTGCACCCTGGGACTCACGAGTACATTCTGGAGATATTAAGTGCCTACTATGTGCTGGGCACCGGTTTCTAATCAGCATTTTTTTTTTGAAAGATTTTATTTATTTGTTCATGAGAGACACACAGAGAGAGGCAGGCAGAGGCAGAGGGAGAAGCAGGCTCCCCAAGGAGCAGGGAGCCCGATGTGGTACTTGATCCCAGGACCCCGGGATCATGACCTCAGCTGAAGGCAGATGCTTAACCATCGGAGCCACCCAGGCACCCTCTAATCAGCATCTTTATAAGGAATTTATCATTTGTGGTGCGTCTGTCATCTTCTTCCAATTCTACTGAACACACTGCTCAGATCTCTATGCCTCCAGGAGGAAATCATTGACTAGTTTCCAGGTGTCTTGCCTCCTTCGCCAAGAGTCATCTTTTTTTTTTCTCCTGAGAGAAAGAACTGATGAAATAAGGGCAAAAGGAAGCAGCCCCTCTTTCTTGCAGTGCCCTTCCTGTTCCCTGGAGAGAAAATTTCAACTACGTAAGTGGCTTTCTTGGTGCCATATTATCCCCAGCAGCTTCTCAAGTTGTCGGCACTAGTGGGGGTTGGGGGGATGGGGAGGCCGTGATTAGCAAGCATTATGACTTTGATGTCAGTAAGAATTGGCAGAACCAGAAAAGGGGCAGGTGATCATGTCAAACATCAGCCCCTGCTAGCACTGCTTTTTGGAAAAAGAAGAAAAGAAAAAAAGAAAAAACCATATAACAATACTGTAAACTCTTCGGCAGATAAAAAAAGGCAAATACAGTAAGAACTATCCTCAACTAATGAAATATTTTTTCCAACCATCAACAAAAAGTAAGTCAAAAAGGTGAGGTCTTCGGTTCAGTAAATGAACACAACTGCATATGTCCTGAAATCAAATTTATTTGATGCACATTGAAACATTGCCTGATGAGCAGTGCAGAATTTCAGAAGATGGTTGCGATTAACAGTATTGACCAGGAAAGCTTGCCAAGTAGGGTTTATCTGGAATGTGCTAAGAATCACTGACTCTTGTAGGAGCCCGAGTAGACCCTTCTTTTCCCAAAAGTAAAATCAGTTCTGGTGGGAAATTTGTCTGTCTCAATAGAGCTATGAAATTGTACTATCTCCAAGTGCTGATATCCAGCTAATTCCAATGATTTTGGGGTGAGAGCTGAGGCAAAGAGCCATTTTTAATGTCAACAATTTCTAATTCTATTTATAATTCTTAAGAGAACACAAAAAAGGGAAAGTTTCCTTGCCGCATAATTATTCATGGTGATTCAACATTTCTGGAGTGCCAACTCTTCCACGTGCACATAGGAATGAAGACAAAAGCTCAAATCAAGAGGGGCCTTTTGCCTTTGTTCCAAAACCTGATTGTTCTATGAGGTGGACAAGGCTCCCTCTGCTCGACTAGCTTCAGTTTACCACTTAAAAGCAAACTTTTGCAAAATGTGTTGCATTAAAATTTGAATTCACAAATTTAAGAGTTGAAAGGGACCTTGGAAATCATCAAATTCAGCCCCTCCCCACCCTTTATCCCCCCAGAAACTATAAACTAGGGGACCTAACTGAGTACACAGATCATGATAAATGTCATGCTGGAACTCAAGACTTTCAGAAGTTCAAAATCTGCCTCCCCACTCCCCTCCCTGGCTATATTGTCTCTCCATTAAAAAAACAAAACAAAACAAAATGAAAAAACCTAACAGAACCCTTTGGAGATATAGCACAGTTTCCATACCAGGTTACAGTGGCTCTATCAATCTTTGAGGCAAGGTCTTTATATCTCCCTTATTATGAAGTATCTTGCTTATTTAAATAGATTACTTTATAAAGTAACATGGAGTGGAGGAAGGGACAAGCAAATGTCATTTTCCATAAAACATCTCCTGTGAGAACAGAGAAGAGAAGCCTAGAGAGTGTGAGAAAGTCAGCTTCCTGAGAGAGGCTCAGTGGGCTTGATGACCTTGATGTTCATGCTATAGTTGTTATGGCAACAGGAAAGTGAAATTATGGTTGCTAAGGGACACTGAACTGAAGCAATCTCCATCACTTACTGGTCACTCCACTCTGGAGCTCAGAAATTCACCCAGAGCAAGGATGAGTCAGCAAAAGACATTTTTAAAGATTGAGCTAAAATCTCAATATTTATTTGCTATTTAATAGTGTTTGGAGTTGTACAAATAGTATTTGTTCTTGAAGAAAGTCCTAAGATTTTGTAATGTTTGAGGTGATGGTTTTAAAAGCTTTAAATGACTTAAATATGGTAAAATCCTCAAATGGAAGGCAGGCGTGGGACACCATGTCTGCAAACCTCCCCATGCACCAAGGCACTATTTCACTTATAGATGATTTTTGAAAGAGGTAATATATTCAATATATTAAATCTTTGTTTCAAGAAAGGTCAACATAACTAGCCATGATAAAGCTCAGGCAATGGGTCACTAAGTAGAATGTTTCTCTTTATCACCTGTGAGAATTTTCCATGCCATCGATGTCCATATTCCTGAGCTGTGACCCCACCCATCCTCACATCTGCCAGAATCCAGTGTGCCCAGGATGTTTGGTTGACCAAACAGAGTTGGGGGAAACATGGATAGCAGCTGACACCAGGAGAATTAAATGTCCCTGTGTTTCAATGCTCAGGACAGAGACCACATGCCCAAGTCATGTGGAGACATTCTTTCTCTGTCAGGTACATAGTAAGCACTCAATACATATTTAGTAATCGTTGGTGGATGACAGAAAGGGGCAGACTACTGTGTACAGCCTGTGGATGAGCATTTTTGAGCAATAGCCCTGGGCTGAGATACACCAAGAATGGTTCCTGTCCTTTAACCCTTCCTCTGGTACCGTCCCCTCCTGCCTTTTCTCCTTTCCTTCCTCAGATATTTCCTGAACATGTCCTATCTACCAGGCACCCTGACAGGCTGGAGATACCAAAATGAATCCCGTGTGGAGCATATTGCAGGGGGATCCTGGACTTATGAAGAGCTGTGAGCATAATTGTGATGGGACTATGAAAGACATAGTGGAAATAGACAAGAGCTAAAGCTGTCTGGGGTGTCAGGTTAGCTTTCAGAGGGCCTTCATCACATAGAGCCCTTAACAGTGGGTACACCTGCACACGCACAGCCTTTGCTCTCATGGGAGTGTGAAAGAACTTGGTATGACACTGTAGTCATCTAGGACAGGCAGTTTCCTTGGGAAGTAGATGGTAAGGGAGAGGAGGAAATGAGAGATTTATTGGATAGAATACCAATGAAAGATGAGAGAAAGGAAGGAAGAATAGTCAGGGAAAGAGTTCAGACCATGAAGGAGGGCTGACATCTGTGAAAGGTGAGAGGGAAGAACGAGAAGGGGCATCAGAATATAGGACAGCTCTGAGAATCGTGGCCAGCCCAATGGGAGCACTGGTACAAGAGTGCTCTGTAGAGGCATCCAGTGTTGGTGAATCCTGGGCCATTCTTGTGCCCTGTCATTGACTGCTGTCTGTGTGGGAAGCTGAAAACTGAAGCAGATTTTAAAGACACTCACAGGTGGAGACTCACAGTTAACTGCACTTCCTGTGCCTCTCTCTCTCTATTGTGGTCAAACACACATAACATAAAATTACCATTTTCACCTTTTTCTTTTTCTTTAGAGAGAGAGAGAGAGAGAGAGAGAGAATGCACGTGTGAGCATGAGTGGGTGGGGAGGGGGCAGAGCGAGCGAGAGAGAGAATCTTAAGCAGGCTCCACGCAGCCTGTCACAGGGTTCAGTCTCACAACTCTGAGATCATGACATGAGCTAAAATCAAGAGTTGGATGCCAAACTGACTGAGCCACCAGGTGCCCCAGTATCTTCACCATTTTTAAGTGTACAGTAATGTTATGTGCACATCATTGTACAGTGGATCTCTAGAACCTTTTTTTATCTTGCCAAACAGAAGTTTGATATTCATTGAACAAAATCCCTTTTTCCCCCACTCATACCCTCTTGGCAACCAACATTATATTTTTTGTTTCTAAGAATTTGACTTCTAGAGATGTCTCATATAAGTGGAATCATGCAATATTTATCTTTTTGTGGCTAACTTATTTTACTTAGCTTAATGTCCTCAGGGTTCATCCAGGTTATCATGTGTGAGAATTTCATGATTTTTTTTTCAGGCTGAATAATATTTCATTGTATGTATATACCACATTTTTAATTAATTCGTCTGTTGATGGATATTTAGGTTGATTCCACCTGTTGGCTATTGTAAATAATGTGATGAACACAAGTGTGCAAATCTCTTTGAGATGTCTCTCTTGAAAGGAGATTTGAATGGGGCAGCCCCATGACTGCAGCACTGTTTGAGTTCACATATCTGTTTGGATGATGGTCATAAGGCCAAAAGGAGAGGCCCATCACTGAGATGTTTGGGAATTGGGACACAGGGATGATAGTGAGTTAGTTGGTGGCTTGGAAGTGGGAAGCAATAAAGAAGTTCAGGTAGTCATGTTTCAGTCTGCAGTTATGATGAAGGAGAGAATAATGGCTTTGAGAAGAATGTGCACACTAGGTAGAGAAGCAGATGTGAGAGCCCAGGAGACAACGTGGTGGAAAGAATGGAGCAAACAGAGAACTTGGCTTCCTGGATTTAAGCTAGCTTTTCTGATTCTCAGTTTCTCAGCAGCCTTGCGATTCCACAAGATACTCTTGGTTCTTAAACAAACAAGCAGACAAAACATTAAAAAACCCAACTCCTTTTATTTACAGTAGGCTGAATGGGTTCCTGTTTTTGGCAACCAAATGACATTGAATGTTTGGTCAGGTAAAATTAACAAGATAGATTGTTAAAACTCTGTGCATAACCCAGAGTTTTCAACATGGGTCTGAGAGAAAGATAAGCTGATTATGAAGTAAAACTGTCCATTTGTGGGCTAGAGGAAAAGACAGTGGTTCTGGACTCAGCACATCTGAATTTTAGCTACCATTCCACTACTTTTTGACTGTGAGACTTCGGACAATCGCTTATTCTCTGGGCTGAAGTTAACACAGCCTCATGATGAGACTTGCTCCTGGTTTATAAAACCCCGTGTTTCAGTGAAATGTACCTTGCAGGATGTATTAACAGGCTGTGATGATCTGTACAATAACAGACATACAAACTGCCATTTTTTTGAACACCTGGTTGGTGAGAAGGCAGAGGGATTAGTTGGTGCTTCATAATAGATGATGGAACTGAAATATGTATTTGGGCTTGCATGTGGTAAATACTAAACACATTTTTCAATGTCTTTAAGACAACTGACTATTTCCTTACATACCTTACATCCATCATTTCTTTTGTTATATCTTTTTTTTTTTTTATAAGTAACCTCTATGTCCCAACATGGGGCTTGAGCTGACATCCCTGAGATAGAGTTGCATGCTCTACCAACTGAGCCAGCCAGGTGCCCTTCATCATTTCTTTTAATCTTATATTAATAAATATTCACAAAAATGACCCTGGTGTGTCTAGCACTGTGCAAGTGAAAATGAAGGAAAAATGACCTCTTATTAAATAAGTGGCTATTGTGTGACTGATGATACGAGTTTTCTCAAATGCTTCATTTAATCTCACGATAATGTTACAAAGTAGGTACTCGTCCTTTCATAGATGGAGAATCTAAGGCTCATAAGAGTTAAACAACTTTTTCAAGGTCAACCATCAAGGAAGTGCCAAAGCCAGGACTGGGTCCTGGGTCACTAACCTTTATGCTGGGTGCTGATAGGACTCAAGATGGGGCCCTGAGCCTCTGGAAGCTGGTCTCTAGCCTGGGGCCGAGTAGGTTGGGTTGGAGAATGGGAATGCCAGGCAGGAACCAGACATATTCATGCAAGGAATACCAGGAGAAGGATGCCTGATACTGGGAATCAAGTTTGGTGAACAAACTAATCACTGCAGTAGTTTAGAGAAAGGCTGGAAGATTCTCAAAGGACATGATGGAGGAATGAATCTGGATGAACTCTCATCTCCAAGACAGGTCTCTCCATTGGTAAAATGGGAGTAACAATATATTTTTTGCTTTCTTTGTGGTAATTTTGTGAAATCTTATCAGTTAAAGCACTTTGAACTCTTCAAGTGTTTTTCATATATGAGGGAATAGTTTTATAAATAAGAATAGGTAAACTTTATACCAATAGAGACAGGAAGGGAGAAAGAATTCCAGGCAGGGAGAAGGACATGAAGATAAACAGCAGTAAGATAACATCTTATATCTCTCCTCTCCTCTCCCCTCCCTCTCTATTCCCTCCCTCTCTCTCCCCTTCCCTTCCTCCCTAAGAGAGATATAAAAATGTACAGCTAGGGGTACAGGAAGGAATGAGATATACAAGGGAGCATGGGGAAGAAAATGGATGGGTGAGGATAAGGAAACTCGCCTGATTTCATAGGAATTTTCTAGGATTAAAAAAAATGGGGCCATAAAGGTAAACTGCTTGTTAATGGCAGTGTCTTCTCTGGACATGGAAAAGTACTTGGACATGTAGTGAATATATGTCATTTGCTTTGGTTACTAAGTATCCATATTCTGCCTTATTTATGACAGACTTTCCTATTAAGTGTAGTTCTTTTTGGGAAACCGAGGGGGGCTTTTATAGGTTGAAGACAGACCCTGAGACAGTTTTTGCCTGTAGGAGCATTCTCAGGAACCATACCTGTAAGGGAGTGAAGCAAACAGGACCAGGAGAGGATGAAGTTGAACAATGATATAGTTTGCATCGACATGTCAGCCAACTCTATGCAGAATTCTGGGTCTGGGATGGCCCTTCAGAAATGTCCCAAACTGAGGCATAGGGGCCAGGGACACCCTTGTGTTCCTGTATCCACCAGGCATTGAATATATGCCTGTAGAGGATGTACCTTTGGGTGAGTTAGCTCCTCCCAGTGGAGGATGATTACTAAGGAGGGATTCATTTGTGAGCCGTCTGCCTCATCCCCAGCAGCTGGGGGAGGAGGGCCTGTGTCTTGAAAGGAGGGCCTTGTAATGCACCATCACATTCATTCTTGGGGCCAGTTTTCCATTCCGGCTGCCGGCCAGGACATGTGCACATCAGCTAGCTCAGCCCATCATATCCTCTCACCAAGGACTTTACCTCTCGAGCAGAGGACAAAGAGAAGGCTCCAGTAGCATTCACTTAGGTGGTGGCAGCAGCAGTAAGCATGGCTGTCTTTTGAGGTTCGTGGCTATAGTAACTGCCCAAATATCCCCCAAACCCAACTTCCCAGCGTCTCATGCCTCCTTAACATTTTCCAGTCCTTGCTCTTTGGATCTCTGGTCGATTCTGTGAGTTTCCAATTTCTGTTCAATAAATTCCATTTTACGTCTGGATGTTGAAAGTTGGTTTTGGTTTCTTGGAACCAGGAATTCTGATTGATTTGGGAATAAATGCCAAAGAGAAAGAGGGAAGAAGGAAAGCTGAATTCTAGGATATTGCTTATTGCCTATACTAGTCTTGGTATGAAGAAATATCTTTTTAACAGGATATGGTGGTGGTAATAATGAGTTGATTTTAATTCCCCCCCCCACTTCACTAATTTATCCCCAGAGAAAGATGAAAAAAAAAGAAAAAAGAGGTAAAATTCTGTTTAAAAAAATACACTTAAAAGCAACTATAAAAATGAACAATCCGATGGCTCATGTTCGGCAGAAAGGTGAGCATCACATCCTCAAGCGTATTTGCAAAAATGAGTGAGTTTGCAGAAGATGTGTTTGATTAAGTCTCATAATTAGTTGAGAAAAATGGGAAGCTGCTGCAGGGCATATTAAAAGCCCTTACAGGGCCAAGATGGATAATGTCAAATGAAGAAGTCTAGAAGTTGGTTAAGTGTGTGGTGGCACTTCTGCCAAGGGTTCTGAAGATAGATGATTCACAGTTCAAGGCTGAAGAGTGTGTGGGGAACATGTGGTGAGATGGGGATGCCGGTGGTTCTTGGGGCAGATATCCAGAGGCAGCAACTCCCAGTAGTCCTTCCAAGATGTGGAACAGAAGGGCAAGACATTGGAAGGTAGCTTAAGTATTAATGACAGCATGTTTGGAGTGTTAAAATCTTTGACTAATGGCTTAATAAATCATGGATTAATAGTGAAGTCTCCAGTGGGGAAATCAAAGTTCTCAACCAATCAACTTATATGTAGACAGAGTGCTCCCTGGGTTAGGTCATTAAAACTGTTAGAATGTACTTAACAAAGTAAGTGGTACTAAATGTGAGACTAAATTGCCTTGCCTTGTTGACTGGATTGAAGGCAAATCAGCTCAAGTGGGTCCCCCGCCATCCAAATGCTATTCCTTTTGGAGTGTGCCTATTGATAGAGGAAATGGATCCCAGCAGGAGCAGATCTCCAAGTATTTAATCTCTCGCTACTGCTGTAGCAGCATCCACAGCCCTAAGACAGACAGGGTAAAAATTTGGGGTTTCTGTTTCTCAGTCTCTTGAAACAAGCTAAAGGGGGATAATGTGAAATCCCTAGAAGAGGGTGTCAAATTTTCTTTTCCGGAAGGTGATAGTGCATGGCATTGAGCTTAAAGTAGGAAAAGAATGTTCTTTGAGTAAGGTGGTCAGAGAAAGGCTCATGGAGGAGATCATATTTAGGGTGAGACCAGTAAGATCAGAGGAGCCAGCCATACAAAGAGGTTGGGGATGAATCTCGGGGGCAGTAGGAGACAGTGTCCCAGGCAGAGGAAACAGCATTGAGAGGAAAGAATTTGGTATGCTTGAGCAACGGAAAGGTGGCCAGTGTGGTGCTAATGTGTGAATTGGGGAGACCTCTGAGAGGCAGTGGGGAGACTGGGTTTCCAGGGACAGTTAGAAAGGCAAGAAGGGGCCTATTATTCTTGGCCAACTTAACCATGATGCAGAATTTGGATTTTACTCAACGTACGACAGGAAACCATTGAAGTGTTTTATTTTTTTTTAAGATTTTATTTATTTATTTGACAGAGAGAGATTACAAGTAGGCAGAGAGGCAGGCAGAGAGAGAGCTGAGCAGGGAGCCTGATGCGGGGCTCTATCCCAGGACCCTGGGATCATGACCTGAGCCAAAGGCAGAGAGAAGCTTTAACCCACTGAGCAACCCAGGAGCCCCCATTGAAGGGTTTTAAAGCAAGGGGGTAACAGAATTAGATTTCTATTTATAAAAGCCTGTATGGCTTCTACAAGAAGAGATTGGAGTCAGGCAAACCAATGAGAGACCATTAATGAAAGTCTAGGGGAGGCATGGTAATGGCTTGGTCTGTGGTGGTGGTGCTGATGCAGGTCAGGAGAGGCTGATGGTTTAAGGGTATAATGAGAAGGGAGGAAAAAGAGAATCTTGTGATGGATTAGCTCGTGAGAAGGAATAGTTAGAACAGGAGGAATCCAGAATAACACCCAGCTTCGCGCCTTGAGTTATGGGTGGTATGTGTATGTATAGTGTCATTTTTTGGCTTGACTTCTAGCTACTGGTCTGGTTTTCTTCTAAAATTTCATTCCCTTGAGTTCTTGCTTAGTTAAGGTCTCTGTCACTGTTCTTCCTCGCCCTCATGACTACTCAGTGTCCAGAGGGGGAAAAATAGCTTCTCTCCCGAGTGAATTGTCCCTCTTGCCAATAGAATTGAAAAATGGAGCTCCTTTTTGGTTATCAGCACCCCATGACTAGCCTCTCTCACATGCAGTGCTGGATTCCTGAATGATTTAGAATCAGCTCTTCCTACTCAGCCCTAATATGAATGCATTGCCTGTTGATTATCTCAGGCACAACTTATTACCCTGAATTTAAGGCTCCTTCAGCGCCGTTTCAATTAATGTGGCGATGAGTGTGCGCATTAGAATGGCCAAGCACAGCCAGGATTTAATTGATTTAATTTGCATATCTCATTCTGAAAGAATTATATGTTGTAAATTCACCCACCGGCAGAACCTGACCACCACTGCCTCCTTTGTGAATGCAAAATTAGCTTTCCTGAAGGTTTTCCCAGACCTGGTCACCTTTGGATCACTTAAGACTCCTAAATGTTTGTTCCATGTTTTTAGGGTAGGGTTTTAAACTCTTTTGGGAGGTGAACGTAAGTTTAGGGGAAGGCTACTTGAGTATGACCGGATTGCTTATGAGAGGAGTGGGTGCCACTGAGACCAGCATCATCCCTGAGCCGTCTCCGAGGGATCTTTTGGGGCCTGTCACTTTGGGAGCCAAAGTCAGAACCAGTGCTTCTTTGGTGGAATGGGAAAGAGAGTTGTAGTGTCTTTCCAGGTGAAGACACAGTTCTCAGAAATCTGGATACCTGCCTTAATACCCCTGGAAGATGTAGGATATGAGAATGCATAAAATGCAAACTGGGGGAGATCTTCTTATATTTTGTACACACATGGGTATTAACTATTTGTACATATAAATGTACATCAATACCTAGACAGCTAGTAATTACCAATATGTATAACTTGACCAGCTGATGAAATATTGAAATACTTCCATAGCACTTGGTAAATAGCTGATGCCTTTGAGTGCTCTTCTTGCCACCCCTGGAACCCTTGGTCTCCCCATAATCCAGCTGCTGAGGTGGTAACAATTGGTTCCTGGAGGGTGCATCCCTTCCACTGCCACAGTCTCATAGCCAACATCCTTTCCAATCGGTTTGTGGATTTATAGTTTGTTAGCTATTTTGAGTGCCATCTGTGTGTTTTGCATTTGTGTTTATAAAACTTTTTGGCATCTGACTTTATGCTGAAATTTCTTTCATTGATTTATTTACTCAGCATAGACTGAGTGCCCACTGTATGTGAAATACTGGAAAATAAGTTAGATAGTCTCTGTGCTAAAGAAGTCAAGGAGTAGACATTGGCACATAAGTGTATAAGTACTATGATAGAAGCAAAGGAAATTATACGGTCATTGGGAGCTCCTAATCCAGCCTGGAATTATGGTGATGTGAATAGTCAGGGAAGACTTTTTAAAGGAAGTAATCATTGAGCAGTGTTACAGGATGAGTGAAGATTACCTTTACGAGGGATGGAGGTAAGAAAGGGTATCCATTGGGCTTCATTGGCAGGGAGCGTCCAGAGGAGTGGAAGAAGAGAGTGGGTCCAAACCAGGGAAACATGATACATGCAATAATTGTTATTAGGTTGCACAGTATCCCTTCTGCCAGTGGAGCACATCTCTTTCTTTTGGGTTGTTGTACCTAGAGTCAGATGGGTAGTCTGAAGGGGATGGGCACCCACTTCTTGTTACCTGGGATGGGCATGTAATTGAGGTGTGGCTAAATATTTTTTTCCCTTTGGCACAGTGACTGGTTCAGTCATGGACTTGAGACCCAAGTCAATCCAGTAAGAGTTAACTCCAAAATGTATAATGGACATATTAGCAAAAGGAGCTTTCTCTTCCAGTTGCTTCTGCCAAGTAGATCAGCATCTGGTGGCTAACTTGCTAATGTAAGTATAGCCAGCCACCATCTTGGAAAACAGAATTCAGACATGACAAAAACTGACTCCTAATGGATGTCATCTGAGCACCTGAAATCCACAGTGCTGATGCCCGTAGACCTCTTGGCTTTTTGAGTTACACAGACAATAATGCCCCTTCCAGTTTCACTCCAATCAAGGAGAAGTCTTGCCATCTGCATGTGAAGAGACCCAGATATTGCATCTTATCCAGCAGAGTAAGCCACCAAGATTTTTGGGAAAAACACAGATTAAGAGGCATGTGGATGTTGACTTTGCCAAGAATGTGAAGATGGAAATGTCAGAGAAATGGGTGGAGAAGCTACACAGTTGTTTTTGCAAAGAGCTCTCTGCCAAGGCAACATATTCTTTTTTTTTTCTTTTAAAGATTTTATTTGTTTATTTGACAGAGAGAGAGAGAGATCACAAGTAGGCAGAGAGGCAGGCAGAGGGAGAGGGGGAAGCAGGTTCCCTGCTGAGCAGAGAGCCCGATATGGGCCTCAATCCCAGGACCCTGAGATCATGACCTGAGCCGAAGGCAGAGGCTTAACCCACTGAGCCACCCAGGTGCCCCATCTTTATTCTCTTAATAGTTGGAGAGCAGAGTCACTTTTGCATAACTGAATGAGGCACACAGACATAAGTTTCTCTGGAAATTAGTCACATTCAGTCTATACAATCTGCTTCCCACTGTTTTATTTGTTTAAAAACACTTAAAAAAAATAAGCAGTTCAAAAGGAAATGTTAACGAGAGACTTTCCTGAACACTACTGGATCTGAGATGGTGGATTTTGACTTAAAAATGATTTATCAGAATGCTTGAGAATGCTGTGCTTTCTTCCCCCTTGGCTAATAGCAGTCTGATGGGGCCACTTCACTTTGTCATTTGTATTTTGGATTTCATGGCAAGCTAACTTAATAATAATGCGGCAGCATCGATAATAATAGTGTTGGTGGCTTAGTCCGTGCCAAAGACTGTTGGAAGCTCTTCACATGCCTGGGAGGATGACAACCACCATTAACCCCATTTTAGAGATGAGCAAACTGAGGTGCAGAAAGACTGTGAAATGTGCCCAAACTCATACCACCAGAGAGTGACAAAGCTGGGCATCGAGTTCACTTTTACTCCACTTTTGTAGGGGGACAATTTTTTTTTTAAATTACATACACTCATATGGAGAAAACTAACTTTCAAAGTCCTAGATATTTATGCTCTCTAACTTTCATTTTATTCGACTTTTAATTTCTTAATCCTTGGACTGTTTCATTGCTGTGTATATCAATTTCATGTCGGTAATTTATAGGGCCTCTCATTAACAACAAATAATAACTCTTTTTTTTCTGGGCAACTCTGATGACCGGTGTCTCTTGCCCTGCCCCCAAGCCTGTTAAAAGTTACTGCCTTCCACAGATCATTTTGTGTAATCTCTGCAACATTGCAACCAATATTTCATCCTCGGTTGTTTAATAAATACAACCAACACCACAGCCCTGAGTGTTTTGTGGGAGACCCTCCTTGACTTTTCAGCCATGATGAATCTGTTGGCCAGAGGAAAAGGCTGGAGGGACTCTATTTCTTTTAGAATGGAAAGAAAACAGTTTTTCCCCTTAACGCCCAACCAGAAAATCTGGGACTTCCCTTGGTGCTATTTCATGATTTTTCACTGCTCAAATGGTTTTAAGCTCGGTGATTGTCGCCCCTCAGTGTTATGACAGAAGCAGATAATTTCTCAAGTGACTGAAGAGACCTGGGCTTAGACTAGGTCAGATTTTTGGTATTAAAAGTAGGCATAAATCCCTCTGGAGGGGTGTTTTTGTTTGTTTGATTGTTTGTTTGCAAAATGCCAAAGCAAGACATATAAAAGATGATCAAGTTTCTTTTGTCTTTAAAATTAAATTTCTCTGTAAAACATGTTAGAGTTGAGCCCCTTCCTTACTTTTTTTTTTTTACTCATTGAGATAAAATTGTTTTCACCTAAAGCACATCTTTTCTGCCTTGACTAAAAATGAAATATGACAAGAGAAAAAAACAAAAACAAAAACAAAAACTGGCTTCCTGGGAGAACCATTCCAGAGCCTCTCAGCTTGTTAGGAGTGAGGAGAAAGCAGAGCAATTGTAATGAAGTCATTTCTAGCAGCTGTCTCACGTGTGAAAACTGCCTGTCGTACCATAAAAAGAATGCTCCCTGACAGGAGAGTTTGTCTGAGAAAAGGCAAAATTTCTTAGCCATTAACTTCCTCAAAATGGTTGGTTCATTCCTTAAGTGCCCCTGGACTGATTTTCTACCACTTAGGGTGAAAGAATTGGAACATTCTATATAAGTTTCTCATTTTCTGTTGAGTTTCTGAACAATCTTAGACTGAGATTGAGCAGCTACCTCTAGATTCCAGAAAAGTCATACATCCCTGGATTATGGCAGACTTTGTAGTTTGGAACAGTTCTGCTAATAACAGCCAGAAATCCGGAGAAAATATTATATATGTATAAAAATCTGTTTGAAGGCTTAGGAGAGCTAACTAGGTTATTAGAAGTTTTGGGGCCAAGATGTAGGAAAGAGAAGCACTCTAGAGAGGTGAGACCAGCACTTTTGGTTGCTTTGACTCTGGGTGCCCTCACTGGTCCTAAAAGGCATACCTGAGGGCTTGTACACTGGTAGTCTCACGGGGCCCTGAGGACAAAAGTTAGAGTGCAGGACCCTCTGAGGGTAGAGAACTAGTAGAAACACTATAGGTTGGGTTGGAAATATGTGAACCAGGAGTAAATCTGACCTCTTAAGAGTCTGCAGCTCATCTTTGCATTACCTGGGTGGTTCCTAAGATCGGATGGAGATGATTCTAGATGCCTACTGCCTCTAGTTGCCTGACAAAAGTAAATGAAATATTCTCTTTGGAAGAAGGGAACATGATTTGAGTTCTCAAATTATTTCTGTGGATACCTTTTAAACTTATAGACAGTTATATTCATATCCCCAGATAATCACGCCTACAAGGAGACTACAATGACTAATTACAGACAGAACAACAGAAAATGGAGGTAGGCCCTACCCAAGTGTTGGAAAGATCATACACATTTTAAAATAGCTATGCTTGAAAAGTTAAACAGCTTGTCAGGGAACTGGAAAAATGACGCAATGGATTTTACGAAGAACCAAACACAAACATGGGAATTGAAAACCATGGTAATTAAAATTAACATCTCTAAAAATATTTCTTTATCTAATAGAGAGAGAGAGAAAGAGAGAGAGAGAGAGAGAGAGAGAGAGAGAGAGAGAGAGAGAGAGAGAGAGAAACACAAGCAGGGGGAGCTGCAGGCAGAGAAAGCGGGAGAAGCAGACCCCTCACTGAGCAGAGTCCGATGTGGGGCTTGATCCCAGGACCCAGGGATCATGACCAGAGCTGAAGGCAGACGCTCAACTGACTGAGCCACCCAGGCACCCGTAAAATTAACATCTTAAGAGATGAGTTTATCAACAAATTAGGTATGGCTGAAGAGAGCATTAGTGAGCTGTAAAATGTCAGAATAAAAATGTATATCTCAAACTGCTGAGGCCCGTGAGTAATGGAAGGAGCTGATGAGAGGTATAGAATAACTACTGAACTTGATTCCATGGTTCCATCAGTTATGTGAAGAATTCAGAAGAATGTTTTTGTAGAACACCGTTCAGAAACTTCAGTGGATTACTGTATTTACTGGTCAGGGTTCAGCTGCAGATAACAGAAGATAATCAATTTAAATAGAAAGGGATTGACTACACTAAGAGTAGGGGCTTGCAGAATCCTTGGATGGACTGAAGGAACAGGCTGTGGGCTGGCCTTTCATGGCAGGTCTCCAGAACTACACTGCGGAAGTGGTTCACCAAGGGAGCTACAACCTCGGCCATGATTAGACAGCCATCCCACAGCTATTGGCCGTGACCCTTACCAGCAAATTATTCGCCCTGAACTCTTTTCCTTGCTACCTATGAAGCTGGGAACCGTCTATAATTATCTCACCAAAATGCCTCCATGAATGTACTTGCCAGAATAAACAACATAAGCTGCTAAATCCTGCATGAGTGTGTCTGCTGGCTGGCACTGGCCTGTACGCATCTGAACTGTAAGGGAGTCTGGGATGGGTGATTTTAAGCTTTCCCGCTTCTGGCATCCAGTAGGGCCTGCTACCAGGAGGTTGGAGCAGAAAAGCATGAACCAGTTTGCCAAATGTATCATATTTGTTGTTTTTGTTTGCTTGGTACTGCATCATCCTGTTTCCTCTGGAAACAGAATTTTCTGATTTCATTTTTTTCTGTGAGGAGCCATTTACAGGAGCCATTGGTGCACACTGACTTAAATCTGCCAATTAGATAAACCCATCTCTCTAGACACAATGATTGTTGTGTACTTGTGTACACAATTATAGATGTGTACTTGATCCATGTCAGTTCTGTAAGAGTCTTCTCCAAGGTTCCTCTGCTAGAGCCATGAAAAAGGCTTTGAAAATTCTAAACGTGCTGGGTATGAGTGTGAAGCAATAGTGTTTCCATAAAGAGAGGGCATATCTGAAAATGAAGCCAAACAGATTCAGGAAGATATAAGAAAGGGAAGGTGATAAAGATTTCTTTGATTTTGGATCAAACTATGCCTGAGTCTCTGAACCTTTGGATTCCTCACTTCTATGACCCTATAACTTCCCTTTTGCTTAGAAGAGTTACGGTTGAATTTCTGTCATTTGCAATATAGAGTTCTGACTCATGATCATGTGAATTAACATATTTTGATGTGCCCCCTCCTATATTTTATAGGTAGAAACCATCTCTATAAAAATGACCTTAGAGACTACAGCATCTCACAGCAATCTACAGTTTATTGAAAAAGGTCTGTGGGAGGGATTCTGAGAGGCTAACTTCAGGCATAAATTGGAGTTCCTCTCGGGTGGGAGTCTGGACAATTCTGCCCTTTCTGATAGTGGGGTGAGTATTGGGTAAATGAGGTTGTGTCATTTAATATTGTGGTGACCACATCAGTAATAAACGTTTGATTCTCTCTTGTAGTTTTCTCAGGAGTCTTTAACAGTCACTCTTGTAGGTGTAGGACTTGATTATTTATTCATTTATTCATTCAACGTTTTGGAATCTCAGTTCTCTGGATGACTGTTGTTACCTTTCAAACAAAGAAGTAGCTATTTAACTCCACTGTTCATAAGCTTTTAATGGTTCCACAGTTTTGGTCCTTCTCAATCCACTCCTGATCTGTCCCTGAAGCCACAGCTCCTGCCACCCTTTCTCAGAGAGCCTGTATAGCAGGCACACTATGACATTTACCTCTTTCTTAACAAGACTTTGTCCCCCGAACTCTAATACTTCCACTGCCTTTGCTTATATGAGTCTCTTAGATATGCATGCACATTCTTGCCTACTCATTTTTAAAAATTTGGATCAGGTGGCACTTATTCTATGTCCTGATCTTTATATTAAGATCGAGTCCTCCTTTGATTTCCCAATGTATTTTTCTCACATTACTCTTATTAGACTTAACACATCATAATTAAGTTATTTTTCATGTCTTTCCTTTCTTACACTATGAGTAAGTGTATATTCCATTCATCCTTTTATCTGCACTGCCCCCAGATAAAGTCAGTTCCTCTATTATATTCTGTCATGACATTGTATGTTTTTTTGCAATATTATTTAATTTATTTGAGAGAAAGAGAAAGAGTGAGAGCTAGAAAGAAAGAGAGGGTGAGCCAGCATGAGTGAAGAGAAGGATAGAGGCAGAGGGAGGAGCTGACCCCCAGCTGAGCAGGGAGCCCACCATGGGGCTCCGTCCCAGGACCCTGGGATCATGACTGGAGCCAATGTAAGATGCTTAACCAACTGAGCCACTGAGGCACCCCTGTTTCTTTGCAATATTTATTATGATTGGAATTTTATAGTTATTTTTGTGGATTTTGGATTGACTTTGTCTCTTTTATTTACTAGATCAACAGCCTAGAAAGGCTGGGATCAAGACAAATTTTGTTAGCCAATGTATCCCTGCTGCTTAGCAGAGTCCCTGACACTTAATAGGTGCTAAAAATATTGCCTGAATAGATGGGTAAAATTTTGTTGAATGAATGAATGAATGGATCATAGATAATAGGAAATATTAATCCCCATCAGGAATATTAGTAGTTTAAAAAAAAGGAGTCAGGAGAAGATAACAGCTTTCTTCTAGTGGAATGAACTAGTTGTGTCAATAACAGTGGAATTTCAGGGTGGGGGTGATTTTTAAACAATAGTTTAATGTCTATCTTACACGGAACTTGAAGAGACAATAGAAAGAACTCCCCCTCCCCCAACCCCTTCAGGTTAAGCTGTAAACATAGTGTCCAATCATCCCCCAGTACACTGGAGTATATTTGGCCTCAACAAGGACATTCACCTACATATCTACAATACCATCTTCAACACCAGGAAATTAATGTTAATAAATGACCACATTTAATCAACAGGCCCCGTCCAAATTTTGTCAGTTGTTTCATTAATGTCCTTTATAGCCAGAGTACCTAGCACTGGACCACCTGTTACACTTGATTGCCACATCTCTTTTAGTCTCCTTTTTCTCAACGGTTTGTTAGATTGCCATGTAAAGTAGACCTACAGTATGCGGCCTCCACTTTGCTCTTCCACAGGCCCTGCCAGTATTTTCGGTGGGCTTCCTCAGATCTCCCTACCCATCCCACTACTAGAATTTATGACTCCCCAGAGAAACTGAGAGATTAATTTCACATTCTGGGCATCAGAAAGGAGTGGATTGGTCTGTCCATATAGTAGCCATTGACATCTGCTTTATTGTGAGACAGTCTTAGGGAGTGTCATGGGACTCCTGTGTATTCCATGCGTCTTCTTTCGGTCAAGGTCTGATGGCGATTGACAGTGAAAACTGGGCTTTACCCAACAAGAAGGTTAATAAACTTAAAAAATGAGCCCCGTGTTTTAGAGCTGCCAGCTTATCATTTAATTATCTCTCCACCGGTTGGCATTGATCTGTAGTACAATGGTGTGTTTTTGCCCCCGGCCCCTCCTATGAATTCCTGTGGAATGGCAGTTTAAACCGCACAGCATGTAAGTGTTACAGCTCCCTTCCTGCCAGGAAGGGGCTAGCCTATATTAAAACTTGCCTCTCTGTCCTCCAACCCCCCTTCATTTGATTGTGTATGTGTTTTTTTTTTCCTTATCAGAGAAGCAATACATGTTTATAGGAGGGAAAAAAAAGATAAGAAAATGGAAGAAAATAAAAACACCAACAGTTTTTGCCAGGCAGAGACAGCCACTGATAACATATCAGTATATATCATGAAAATCACTTGGAGAGCTTTTAAAGAATACTAATGGCTGTACCTCACCCCTAGAGATTCTAGAATCCCCCTGGAGATTCTAATTCAAGTGGTCTAGCGTGGGCATGGGCAGGGATCATTTTTAAGTCCTGATGTGTACTTGAAAACCATGGGTCTGGCCATGTAGTATATAAGATGTATATTTTACCAAAATGGGTACTCCATAATACAGTTTTATAACTTGATTTTACCATTTAATAGTTAATTAAAAACATCTTTCTATAGAAGGATAAGACATCTAACCCATCTTTTTAGTGACCTCATAGTATGATTTGACTTACTTAACCATTTCCTTGTGGTTGGAGTGGGGAGAGGGGAGATGTTTTCACTCCTGTCAGGGAGCAGCATACAGGGGTTGGGGGTGGAGGTGGAAATAGGAAAGGCATCAGAAAGCTCACTGATGCAGAAAAAACTAAACCAAGCTTATCTTAGGTTATAACAGATGACACAAAGATTAATTCCCTGGCTATAAAACTATGATTTTCAGTGGGAAAAAAAATCTCTAAATAATTGCTTCTTGGCCATATATATACTCAGAGACTCATCCAGTTACTTCTTTTCCATTCATTTAGGTCATTCATTCATTCAACCAACACACACACACAGTATTATGTTGGGCCTCCCACTGGGAATACAAGATGGCTGAGATTTTGTTCTTTACCTCAAGGGATTTATTATCCTAAAAGAGTTGAGAGAGATAAACAAATAGCCACATGGGTATTTATTGAGAACTTACACTGTTACACTCTTCTGGATGCTCTCCTTTTAGAGAGGGAGAGAGACACCTGGGGCAGGGGGAGGAATAGGAAGAGGGAAAGAGAGAGAATCTTAAGCAGGCTCCATGCCTACTGCAGAGCCAGACACACTGGTTGATCTCACAATTCTGAGATCATGACCTGAGCTAAAATCTAGAGTTGGACGCTTAACCAACTGAGCCACTTAGGTGCTCCTGTTCTGGACTTTTAAGTGAACTTCTGCCATTTATGTTCACCACTGCCTGATGAAGTCAGTTTTATTATCCCCCTTCTACAGGAGAGGAGACTGAGTCCCTGAGAGGTTACTTTGTCCAAGGGTCCAAGGTTACAAAGCCTATGAGTGATAGAACTAGGAAACAAGCCAAGGCATTCTGGCTCTAAGGTCCAAGCTCCTAACCCCTAGACCTGCTGCATTGATGAACATGTCAAAGGACAGTAGATACCATAATAGGATTCATAAAAAAAGTAGTGGTGAGCTCTAATGTGGGAAGGGAGTAAGGAGGAGATGTTTTTAGGAAATGCATTGGAGCTCAGAAAAATCATTTAATTTCATAAAGGAAACTACCATGAGAAGGGAGAATATGTAGATGAATGCTATACCTATCCACAGCATTGTAAATCCTGCTTGTTTAGAATATTTTATTTCCTCTCTACATGTGCTGTATCTGCAGAAAGACTGACTGAGGTAATCTGATAGGCCTTGGAGTGGTGCTGGCATCCACTGATGCATCAATCCTAGGTGGGACATGGGAGCCATCAGGCTGAGAAGGATGGAACACTTGCAGTGAGAGCAAGGCCAAATTTGTGGTCCTTTGTCTAGGGACAGATAAAAATATGCCACAAAAGAATGAGGGTAGTGTCACAAAGGCTCTTCTCCTAAGGGAGGCCACAGAACCAAGAACATAGTAGACAAGACTCAGGCAAAAATCTACTTTAAGGGGACTGTTGAAGTGGTTCCCATCAATGGATTTATCTGGAAAGGTATTCCAGAATGCCTACTGTTAAATCCCACATTGCTTTAGATCCTTGGCTGACTAGAAAAGGATGCTGGTTAGGAGAATTCACTGAACTCATCAAGCAAAAATAAGCACAGAGGTAGATTTTGCCAATAGGGAGCAGAAGATCCCAAGTGAGGTTTAGAAAGCAGACCATCTCTGGGGAGTGAAAAAAAAAAATTCTCCTATACTTCTATACTTCTTTAACAGAGTGGGTCCTGGCCTTGTTCTGTGAACATCTTGAAGAGTTTGTTTGTACAAATATGAAAAGTAGGAGCTGTAGAGATACAAACTTCTCTTTTACAGTGTCCTGGGCTAAAGGTAAGAAAAGATCCTGCCCCAAATGGACTAAAAGATGAAAAAAGTTTGCTCATGAAAGGAAGTCTAGAGGTAGATGGACTTCATAGTTGGTTGATTCAACACTCAAGAAATTTCTTTGTATTGTCTGTTTAAGTGAAGCCATGTGCTATCTCTTAGTCTGCCTGCACCACTCTAACAAAATACCATAGCCCAGGTGGCTTGAAAACCACAGAAATTTGCTTTTTACAGTTCTAGATATTGGAAATTCAAGATCAGTATGGTCAAGTTCTGTTGAGGACCCTCTTCTGGGTTGCAGAATACTGAACTCGTATCCTTACATGGTGGAAAGAGAGAGGGCTAGCTCTCTGATTTCTTCTAAAAGGGCACTAATCCCATTCATGAGGGCTTCACCCTCATGACCTAATCACCTCCCAAAGGCACCACCTCCAAATACCATCACTTTGAGTATTAGTTTTCAATGTATGAATTCGGGGAAGCCACAGTCAGTCTATAACGTGCTATAGCAAACTAGTCTTGAGATCTTGGTGGCTTAAAACAATGCAATATTACTGTTCATTCATGTAAACATTCTGTGCAAATGGATGCTTCTATCACATCCAAGGACCTTGGTTTCATCTATATTGTAGCTCTGCCATCTTGAATATGGCTTTGGAAGCACCCCAGCACGATCCAGCCTGCAGATGGAGAAAGAAAAGGAATATGGAGGATCAAGAGGACATTTTAGAGGCCAGGCCTAGAAGCCATAAATATCATTTCCATCATAATCCATTGGTCAGGACTCAATTTTCTGGCACTTCCAGGTGTCCTATCAAACCACCATGCCTGAGGGAAGAAAAGAAACAGTCTCTTCTTTGGGTTATCTCCTATGAATGAGGACACTTTTCTTAGAAGCCCCTTAGGAAACCTTTTCTTACCACTTTATTGGCCTGGATTGGGTCACTTGCCCTTACCTGTCAATCACTTGCCCTTTGATAAGTCAAGCCTGTCCCCAGAGTTTGGGATAGGGGAGGTCCTCTGAAGCACACAGTTGCTTGGAAGGGTGAATCTCTAAAAATTTCAGGGTTCTATTAGGATGCAATAGAGGGAAATGTTGTTGATTACCTATGTCTCAGTGTTTGGTGTATTTGTTCTGCATACTTGGGAGGTACTAAGTTGGCCTCTCTGGGCAATGACTATGGAGGACACTACAGAGGTGGATTGGTGATGAGGCAGAAGTTCTGATGTGGCTGCTTTCTTGGTCCCTTGTCTTCCAGCAAATTCTTCCTTGCTCTCAGGATGCCTTGGTAGAAACAGGAAGAGGGCTGAATTTTTCATCTGAGTTGACAAAGAAGGAAACAGAACACATGTGGGAGCTGGGAATAAGAAGAATGGCAGAAACCATTGGGAAGGCATCATAATCATTGGTGTAAGACTGATCTACCTGTGATTATTCATTCTCCATTTTTCTCTGTCTCTTCATCCTATCCATTCATCCATTTATCCATTCCTGGTACTGAGAAATGTCCATGATATGTAAATGATAACTCCCTGCCCTCAAGTAGCTCGCAGGCTGTGAGGGAGACATGCAAGTAGCCATAATATTGAGATCAAAGTATTCACAGGAGGCTTGAAAGCAGCATGGACATGTACTCAGTCTATATTGGCAGGGGACCAAGAAGGCTTCTGAAGGCTTAGTAGAAATAATGCAGGTAGAATGTACAGACTGCAGGTGAAGAATGATACTGGATAAAGACATTGGAGGCTCCAGTGTATGCAAAGACCTGGGGGCAGGGAAGTGAAAGGTACCTTAGCAATACTTTGAGTAGTTTATCATGGGTGAAGTCAGAGCAATGGCTGCTAAATGCTGTGAAGCATAACAAGGGGCTTGTTAAAATGCACTTAACTTATATTAAAATGAACCCGTCATAGAGATTCTGAACCAATAAATCTGGGGTAAGAGCCAGGAAGCCAGCACTTTAAAGTCTCCAGGTAATTCTAAGGCAGGTAGTTTTACAATCCACTAGTAAGCAAGGGCATCATGCAATGTGGTGGGAGAGTCTTATGTTCAGGATGCTCAGAGGAAAAAGCTGTGGTCTCTTGCTACTTGAAGTGTCATCCTTGACGTCAGAGCCTTGGCATCACCTGGAGCTTGTGAATTATAATCCCAGAAATGCAGAATCCCAGACCCCACTCTAGACCTTCTGAATTAGAATCCACAATTTATTAAGACCCTCAGGTTACTACAGGACAAGTATGTATTGAGATAGGACCTCTGACTCAGTAAGTTCACATCACTTCATGGGAATGACTACGAACCACATAAATACAATTCAGTAAATCCAAATTAAATGTGTCTTCAACTTTAGTGCCATTTCAGAGATGCTCATTGCCACTCCAGTACTTCAAATGAAAGAAGATCTAAGATTGAGGTTGAATGGAAAGAGACAGAAACACAGAACGTTGAATGGTAGAGTTTGGAATGTTGTTTCACCTTCTCAGCAAAGCAGAAGCCTAGAGCAGCAACCAGAGCTCCCTCCCTCTTTCACTTTGGGATACCCAAGGAAGACAGTGCATGGTGTCATCAGTCCTGCCGCTATGTTCATATCATCCATCTGCCCCCTTTTCTCAGCTGAAGGTAGCATTTCCAGTAACAATGGGATGTGTTTTTCCATTTTGTCATTTTGTAGTTCTAGAACTACAGGATCAAATTCTAAACTTGCAATAGTTTTAAGCCTTTTCCCTTTCTGTTTTCCATCAAACAGTGCTTTACTCTTACTTGGTGGACTATATGGTATCTCCTTCACATTTGTGTTTGGTATTGTCTTTGAGTATCTCTAATATCTTATAGGAGGTGGTTATCATGTCTATCTGGTTCTTCAGTTAAGGATGACCAATACTTACGTGCTTATCTGGGACTGGCTACATGGATGACATCACATATGTTATGCCCACATTCATCTTACAACTATATACATGTAAAATGTCATCTCTTCTATGAATCTCCCCAAGAGCAAATAACCTCAGACTTTCCTGAATCTCCATACCTATCTAGCTATAGTCATTCTCAACTTTGGCTACGCATCAGAATCACCTGTGGGTCCTTGACAAAATCACAAATATGCAGGCAATTGCCCCCGACACATGGAATGAGGATATTTAGCAGTGAACAGGGGTATCTGCATGTTTTTAGAACCTCTCCAAGTGATTCTGAGACACATTGACGGCTGAGAGCCACTGGTCCCTAGCTCTTGGATGGTCCTTCTTCTTTCTTCCCTTGTGAAGGTGTTATTTGTGGATGTGACTCTTCTCTCCTTCTGGATTTAAAACTCTGGATCTCATCTCATCAGTCTGTGCTCCCTTCCCCCAACACAGGCATATGGTCTCTATCATAGCTGTATATGTAACAGGTCACAATTTATTTGGCAAGTGTGGTTATTATCCTACATTTAATAGTAATATATGCTGCTGCAAAAGAAAAATGTGCATAATATATGATAAAGGGAGTGAAATAATTTTAACATCCAAAATGTGCAAGTAAAGGAAAACATTGCAAATATCCAAGGCCTGAAAAATTCATTGAAAAATCCTTCAGCGAATTAAGTTTAAATTTAAAAAAGTTTTTTTTTTTTAAAATTGCAAAAGCTTTTCATGTTCATTAACAAAAGTAAACATAAGCCACTTAGGAAAGACAAAAGAACCCCACACATTTAGTGCCCCCTCCAAGATAAATACTGTCATTTCTGTCCAAGGCAGGCAACTTGATTTATGAAGTATGTCTTGGTTTACTTCATGAGATAGTAAACCTGGCCTTTCAGTGTGCCAAGCTGGAGATCTGCACGTGAATACAAGATGAACAAAATACATAATCCCCTTTCTAGCTCACTCTCACCTAAAATGCCACCAGGATCTCTTCCTTCTTCCTAGAGCTTTGTGCCCTGATCAAAATGCAAATACTAGCTAAGGCTATCTGCTCTGATGCTCTGGGTACTCTGGGCACATTCATGGTCTGTTAAATTCTCCCAAAAGCCTGGTGAGGAAAGCTTTACAAATCAGGGTGAAACATCAAATCTGAACTCAGGCCATCCATAGAGTTCATGGGCTCTGTAGTCTACGAAGACTCCAGCAACTATGGTGACTCATCAGCTTTTATAGTTACTTCTCCGTGTGACCACATTTTATCAGCTGCATGTTGAGATATAATTTGATGGGTGGAGGGAGTTGCTGGGTGCCAAACTTTGTGTGCCTTGGGAAAGGAGATGCCAAGGATCAAGAAAGGGGAGCCTGATAATAGATATGTGTGAAGAGTTCTTAGTCTCCTGAAAAACTTCACAAAATGGATTTTCCCAGTCTCATCTTGTGACATTCTCCTCCCTGCTTATTTGGTTTTAACTATGTTTTAAAATATGCCCAACCCATTGAATTCCTTCTTTTATTCTGATTTTCATCTTTGCTGTACCTCCCATTGGAAATGATTCTCCTCTTCTTCCTGGGTCTCCTTTCCTACCGCCATCAGTGTCCCCTTCCTCACGGAGTGAAAGTTCATCAGGGAAACCTGTCCCTACCTGCTCAACTAGGTAGGATAAGCCTATCACAACCTCTCAGCACTTTTACTTATCTGTCATGGAACTCTGATGGGGTTCTGTGTGAAACAATGGACCAGCAGGGGGCACACTTAAAGCAAAAACAAATACTGAAAACAAAAACAAAACCCAGGAATCAAAGATTAATGGAAAGGGGGCTTCTGAAGAAGCATGAGAGACTGTGGACTCTGAGAAACAAACTGAAGGTTTGGGAGGGGATGGGGAAGGGGGGATGCATGAGCCTGGTGGTGGGTATTAAGGAGGGCACGTATTGTGTGGAGCACTGGGTGTGGTGCATGAACAATGAATCTTGGGTCACTGAAAAAATAAAATTAAAAAAAAAAAAAAGAAAGAAAGAAAGGGGGCTTCTGGAGTTCAAGACATGGGGAATGCCCACAGCCTTCGGCAAAGCAGAAACTTCTGAACTTGGTAAAAAGAGCTCCTCCGAAAGCAAAGTCTGACCTAGGAGGGGATGAGTTAAGGGTGGGGAAAAAAAGCACATGGACTAGTTTTTTAGACATCCCTTCTATGTAATCGATCCTCAGATATCTATCACTGGCCAATGTATCTAACTTCTGAGATAATCACAGAGATGATGCTGGAGTTTGAAAACCAAATGGAAATAGAACAAATATCAGAAGCTATGTCCCTGGAAGAGTGAAGAGTATACCTTCAGAGGCCACTTTATGCAGTCTCCATCTGTATCACCTTATCTCAGAGGTCAGTTTTGCTTCCTCCTCTCTGCTTCGATGATTTATGGAACATCCAACATTTTCTGGATCACTTTTCTACCCACATCTTGCCCAGAGAGCCGAGCAGTGGCTAATCAAGAGAAAACACCAAGTCCCAATCTTTGAACTAGGAATAATATTCACCAAATGGTGATTTGTGCGTTATTTGGTATTAGGGTTTACCCTTACATTACTTATTCTCTTCAAGTAATCTTAAGCAAACCAGGAGCACTGACCATCAATTTTATGAGACACACTGCTCAGAAATCTCCAGAGCATGCTACCATTTTTTTTTAATTTTCTGATCTGTCTTATTGAGTTTGGTTTTAGGTTGTGATTGGAACTCCTAATTAATCTCTGCAAACATGGAGATGTGGAAAAGAACTCAGCAGAAAAGCAATTGAAGAGCTCCCTCTGATTGTTTTTCCCATTAACCAAGTCTATTGAAATCACTAAGCCAGCTGTGGCAAGTCTATTTAATAACTTTCTTTTCATTTCCTGATTTCTTACTCAGTTTCTCCTGCACTACTCATTCCTGGGCAGGCTGGATTATTGTTTGCTATTTCCGTCCATATGCTACTTTAAAAATAATCACATGTGGATTTATGTTGAAGTCTGTCCCTTAGAGCTGATTTCCTTGGCCAGCAGTTAGCAATGATGGAAACCAATGTAACAAGAACCTTGGATAAATGATGAAGGGAGATAAACAAGAAATTCACCCTGTCCTCCCTAGCATAATGTTCAATAAGATGTTGAAATTATATATTCTATTTTTAATTAAAAATAAATATTTCCCCCGAAAAGGCCCCTTATGTGGTGAGGCACAAGGGGGCACTGTTACGTTAAATTACATTAAATTAAACTTACGAAGATGTGATTTGTTGAAATCTAATCTGGAGGGATTAGATTAATTATGATGTTGAAAATGGGACTCCTGAGCTAGTGTCCATAAGAACGTGAATAATGCAAGAGGGAAGATCAGAACCCATTTTCTACAACTCACAATCCATGGATTGTGCTTCACGTTAGCCAACAAAAAAATCTGAGACGAGGTGAGAAGTTAGTCCTCAGCAACTGAGCCATATCGAGTATTTGGTTGGCCATGACACTCCTGAATCCATACTTAATGGTTTTTGGATTTTAAAAGACATGCCTATATTTATAATTTGATAATGCTCTGGAGAGCTCTAGAAAGATGGTGCCAGGCCAAGAAAAAGTGCCGTAGGGCAGGGGAAATAGTTGAGAAGAAACTTCATTATTGCAAAGTTTTGTATCCCAGTGTTCAAGGGTCAGTGGACTTCAGGGCTTCTCTTATACATCTGGGCAGCTGAATGGTTGACTCAAGCTCCAAAGCCAAGAGACAGTATTTCAAGTTCTGCAGGGTGCTAGCTGAGGGGTATGATTGGCCTTGAACCATCTGTGTTGATTGTCTGGGCTTTGTCCTTA
The DNA here is from genome assembly GCA_002007465.1 of Ailurus styani. Lineage (NCBI taxonomy): Eukaryota > Metazoa > Chordata > Mammalia > Carnivora > Ailuridae > Ailurus > Ailurus styani. The sequence goes on from LNAC01000550.1 coordinate 390,183, forward strand.
TTTGCCTGCCTCATCTTCTAGTATCTTTCATCTTCCCTCTGGTTACCTTTTGTCTTCCCTCCTTGGTATTTCCACCTACCGCTGGATTCCTCAAAAAGTCTTTTCCTTGTTTTGTGCTTCATTTCCACACTTGTAGAAACTGCTCATAATGAAACGATAAGGCTTACTTATGAAATAAAATGAGGGAAGTCCTTAGCACAATGACTAGCACATTTGCTTTTTAATAAATGGTAAATAATTTTATTATCGCTATGATTCTTTCAGTCTGTGATATGCATGATATTAAAAATGAGTTCGACTTCTTTTATAATTTTAAGGTATTTTCAGCATTAAAATATCCTTTAAAAGTTTATTTATTTTTTTCTCACCATAGCACATACCCTCCCCAGTGTCCATCACCCAGCTACCCCATCCCTTTTATCCCCCTCCCCTCCAGCAACCTTCAGTTTGTTTCCTGAGATTAAGAGTCTCTTATGGTTTGTCTCCCTCTCTGGTTTCATCTTGTTTCATTTTTCCCTCCCTTCCCCTATGATCCTCTGCTTTGTTTCTCAAATTCTTCATATCACTGAGATCATATAATAATTGTCTTTCTCTGATTGACTTGTTTTGCTTAGCATAATATCCTCTAGTTCCATCCACATCATTGCAAATGGCAAGACTTTGGGGTTTTTGATGGCAGCATAGTATTCCATTGTGTATAAATACCACATCTTCTTTATACATTCATCTTTTGATGGACAGGTAGGCTCTTTCATAGTTTGGCTATTGTGGACATTGCTGCTATAAACATTCAGGTGCACCTGCCCCTTCAGATCACTACATTTGTATCTTTAGTGTAAATACCCAGTAGTGCCATTGCTGGGTCATAGGGTAGCTATATTTTCAACTTTCTGAGGAAACTCCATACTGTTTTCCAGAGTGGCTGCACCAGCTTGCATTCCCACCAACAGTGTAGGAGAGTTCCCCTTTCTCCACATCCTTGCCAACATCTGTTTTTTCCTGACTTGTTAATTTTAATCATTCTGACTGGTGTAAGGTGATAGCTCACTGTGGTTTTGATTTGTATTTCCCTGATGCGAAGTGATGTCAAGCACTTTCTCATGTGTCTGTTGGCCATTTGGATGTCTTCCTTGCAGGAATGTCTGTTCATGTCTTCTGCCCATTTCTTGATTGGATTATTTGTTCTATGGGTGTTGAGTTTGAGATGTTTTTTATAGATATTTGATACTAGCCCTTTAGCTGATATATCATTTGCAAATATCTTCTCCCATTCTGTCAGTGGCCTTTTGGTTTTACTGACTGTTTTCTATAGTTTTCTGAGTACAGATTCTTTGCCTCCTTGTTTAGATTTATTCTTAGGTATCTTATGGTTTTGGGTGCAATTGTAAATGGGATCAACTCCTTAATTTCTCTTTCTTCTGTCTTGTTGTTGGTGTATAGGAATGCAATTGATTTCTCTGCATTGATTTTATATCCTGACACTTAAGTGAATTCCTGTATGAGTTCTAGCAGTTTTGGAGTGGAGTCTTTAGGGTTTTCCACATAAAGTATCATATCTTCTGCAAAGAGTGAGAGTTTGACTTCTTTACCCGTTTGGATGCTTTTTATTTCTTTTTGTTGTCTGATTGCTGAGGCTACGACTTCTAGTACTATGTTGAATAGCAGTGGTGATAGCGGACAGCCCTGCCATGTTCCTGACCTTAGGGGAAAAGCTCTCAGTTTTTACCCACTGAGAATGATATTTGCTGTGGGTTTTTCATTGATGGCTTTTATGATACTGAGTTATGTACCCTCTATCACTACACTGTGAAGAGTTTTGATCAAGAAAGGTTGCCATACTTTGTTAAATACTTTTTTTTTGGCATCTATTGAGAGGATCATATGGTTCCTGTTCTTTATTTTATTGATGTATTATATCACATTGATTGATTTGTGGATGTTGAACCAACCTTGCAGCCCAAGAATAAATCCCACTTGGTCGTGGTGAATAATCCTCTTAATGTACTGTTGGATCCTATTGGCTAGTATCTTGGTGAGAATTTTTGCATCCATGTTCATCAGGGATATTGGTCTGTACTTCTCCTTTTTGATGGGGTCTTTTTCTGGTTTGGGGATCAAGGTAATGCTGGCCTCATAAAATGAGTTTGGAATTTTTCCTTCCATTTCTATTTTTTAGAAGAGTTTCAGGATAATAGGTATTCTTCTTTAAATGTTTGGTAGAATTCCCCTGGGAAGCCGTCTGGCCCAGGGCTCTTGTTTGTTGGGAGATTTTTGATGACTGCTTCAATCTCCTTACTGGTGATGGGTCTATTCAGGTCTTCAGTTTCTTCCTGGTTCAGTTTTGGTAGTTTATATGTCTCTAGGAATGCATCCATGTCTTCCAGATTGTCAAATTTGCTGGCGTTTAGTTACTCATAATATGTTCTTCTAATTGTTTCTACTTCTTTGGTGTTCGTTGTGATCTCTCCTTTTTCATTCATGATTTTATTAATTTGGGTCCTTTCTCTTTTCTCTCTGATAAGTCTGGCCAGGGGTTTATCAATNATTTTTTAGAAGAGTTTCAGGATAATAGGTATTAATTCTTCTTTAAACGTTTGGTAGAATTCCCCTGGGAAGCCGTCTGGCCCAGGGCTCTTGTTTGTTGGGAGAGTGTTGATGACTGCTTCAATCTCCTTACTGGTGATGGGTCTATTCAGGTCTTCAGTTTCCTCCTGGTTCAGTTTTGGTAGTTTATATGTCTCTAGGAATGCATCCATGTCTTCCAGATTGTCAAATTTGCTGGCGTTTAGTTACTCATAATATGTTCTTCTAATTGTTTCTACTTCTTTGGTGTTCGTTGTGATCTCTCCTTTTTCATTCATGATTTTATTAATTTGGGTCCTTTCTCTTTTCTCTCTGATAAGTCTGGCCAGGGGTTTATCAATCTTATTAATTCTTTCAAAGAACCAGCTCCGAGTTTTGTTGATCTGTTCTACTGTTCTTTTGGTTTCTATTTCATTGATTTCTGCTCTGCTCTTTATTATTTCTCTTCTGCGGGTTTTATTTAGGTTTTATTAGCTGTTCTTTTTCCAGCTCTTTTGGTATAGGGTTGGTTTGGGTGTTTGAGACCTTTCTTGTTTCTTGAGAAAGGCTTGTATTGCTATATACTTTCCTCTCAGGACTGCCTTTGCTGCATCCCAAAGATGTCGAAGAGTGGTGTTTTCATTTTCATTTGTTTCCATGAATTTTTTAAATTCTTCTTTAATTTCCTGGTTGACCCATTCATTCTTTAGTAGGATGCTCTTTAGCCTCCATATATTTGAGTTCTTTCCAACTTTCTTCTTGTGACTGAGTTCTAGTTTCAAAGCATTGTGGTCTGAAAATATGCAGGGAATGATCCCAATCTTCTGGTACCAGTTGAGACCTGATTTGTGACCCAGGATGTGATCTGTTCTGGAGAATGTTCCATGTGACCTAGAGAAGAATGTATATCCTGTTGCTTTGGGATGGAATGTTCTGAATATATCTGTGATGTCCATCTGGTCCAGTGTGTCCTTTAAAGCCTTTATTTCCTTGTTGATCTTTTGCTTAGATGATCTGTCCATTTCAGTGAGGGGGCTGTTAAAGTCCCCTGCTATTTTTGTATTATTGTTGATGTGTTTCTTTGATTTTGTTATTAATTGGTTTATATAGTTGACAGCTTTCATGTTAGGGGCATAGATACTTAAAATTGTTAGATCTTCTTATTGGACAGGCCCTTTAAGTATGATATAGCATTCTTCCTCATTTCTTATTACAGTCTTTGGCTTAAAATCTAATTTGTCTGATATAAGGATTGCCACCCCAGCTTTCTTTTGATGTCCATGAGCATGGTAAATTGTTTCCCACCCCCTCACTTTAAATCTGGAGGTGTCTTTGGGTCTAAAATGATTTTCTTCCAGACAGCATATCGATGGATCTTTTTTTTTTAATCCATTCTGATACCCTATGTCTTTTGATTGGGGTATTTAGCCCATTTACATTCATGGTGACTATTGAAAGATAGGAATTTAGTGCCATTTTATTGCTGTAAGGTGACTGTTACTATATATTGTCTCTGTTCCTTTCTGGCCTATGTTAGCTTTTGAATTTCTCTTTGCTTAGAGGACCCCTTTCAATATTTCCTGGAGGGCTGGTTTGGTGTTTGCAAATTCTTTTAGTTTTTGTTTGTCCTGGAAGGTTTTATTTCTCCTATTTTCAATGACATCCTAGCTGGATATAGTATTCTTGGCTGCATATTTTTCTCATTTAGTCTAAATATAGTCTGAATAAGTCTGAATCCTTGCAGTCATGCCAGTCCTTGCAGGCCTGCCAGGTCTCTGTGGTTAGGTCTGTTGCCAATCTAATATTTCTACCATTGTAGACTACAGACCTCTTGTCCTGAGCTGCTTTCAGGATTTTCTCTTTGTCTCTGAGACTTGTAAGTTTTACTATTAAGTGATGGGGTGTTGATCTCTCATTATTGATTTTTGGGGGTTCTCTGTGCCTCCTGGATTTTGATGCTTGTTCCCTTACCCAAACTAGGGAAATTCTCTGTTACAATTTGCTCCAATATACCTTGTAATTATTCTAATGTCATTTTGTTTTATGGTATCACTTATTTCTTGAATTCTCCCCTTGTGATCTCCCCTTGTGATCAAGTAGTTGTTTATCTCTTTTTCTCAGCGTCTTTATTCTCCTCCATTTGGTCTTCTATATCACTAATTCTCTCTTATGCCTCACTTATCCTAGCAGTAAGAGCCTCCATTTTTTATTGCATCTCATTAAAGCTTTTTTGATTTCAACTTGGTTAGATTTTAGTTCTTTTATTTCCCCAGAAAGGGATTTTATTTCTCCAGAAAGGGATTCTCTAGTATTTTCTATGCTTTTTTCAAGCCCAGCTAGCATCTTTATAATCATCATTCTGAACTCTAGTTCTGACATCTTACTGAGGTCTGTATTGATTAGGTCCCCAGCAGTCAGTATTGCCTCTTATTTTTTTTATTTTTTATTTTTTTATTGAGGTGAATTTTTCCACCTTGTCATTTTATCCAAAGAAGAATAGGTGAATGAGAGAACAAAATGCTAAAAGGGTAACAACGACCCCAGAAAAATATACACTAACCAAATCAGAAGAGACCAAAAACTTGGGGGGAGAAGATAGGAATTAAAAAATATGATTAGTCTGGTGAATAGAACAGAGCCACACCCTTGATTTTGGGTATATTTTGGTCTGTTAGAAGAAACTGCTTCCCAAAATTTTAAAGAAATAAAGAAAGAAATATATATGGGTAGACACGATGAAGGAATGGAATATGTCTGTAAAGGTGAAAATTAAAAAAGATTTTAAAAAAGGAATTAATGAGGTAAGAAGTTGGTTGAAGAAAGAAGAAAGAACATGATCAGGCTGAGGTCTAAAGCCATATGCTAGATTTAGGGTATATTTTGGTCTGTTTGAAGAAACTGTATCCAAAATTTTAAAGAAACAAAAACTTACATGTATACAAAAATAAGGTTAAATGCAATGAAGGGATAGAATACGACTATAAAAGTGAAAATTAAAAATGATTTTTAAAAAGGCATAGATAAGATAAAATAGTTAAAGTAGGTTAATATAGAAAAAAGGAAACATTCAAAAAATAGAAAAAGAAAAAAATAAGGAAAATTTTAAAAATTTAACTTTGTAAGACTAAAGAATCATGGGAAAAAAGCCTTGAATTCTATGTGTTGTATTCCCTAACACTGGTGTTTTGTAGTTCTCATTAATTGGTGAACTTGGTCTTGGCTGGGTGTTCTTGCTGATCTTCTGGGGGGAGGGCCTGTTGCTGTGATTCTCAAATGTCTTTGCCTGAGGCTGAATTGCACCAGGGGCCGGGCTAAGGAATCTGCTCGGGTTCACTCTCAGTAGCTTTTGTTCCCTGAAAGCTTTCTGTACAACTCTGGAGGATGGGAATGAAAATGGCCCCCTCCCAATCTTCAGCCCTGTAGGAGCCAAGAGCTCAGGGCCCCACTCCTCAGTGTGCCCTCAGAGAAAAGCAGTCAATCCCTCCCTTCTCCCTGGTCTCCAACCATACTCCAAGCTCCCTAGCCTGTGACTGAGCATTTTTATCTCTGGTGCATGGCCCTGTTTGGAGTCTCCAAATCCAGCAGATTCCTTCATTGGATTCCTGCGCTGCTAATCCCAGAGGAGGAAGGGGGTGGTCTTCCCAGATCTGCTACTTGTGGGGTCCCCTGCTCGAAGAGCAGTGGCCCAACTGCCTTGGATCATGGTTCAAGGTAACCCCTAGCTGAGAGCCCACTTCTTGGCTCCATCTCTGCAGCCAGCCTCCTGGCTCCGATACCTGGGAGCTCTGCCACAGTCAGGAACCCCTGGTCTTTCTGTGAACTGCAAGTCCTGAGACCACACTGTCCCCGTGAGGGCTCCACTCCCTGCTTAGCCTCTGGAGTGACGTCCTGCAGTGGAGCAGACTTCTAAAATTTCCGATTTTGTGCTCTGCAGCTCTATCGCTTGCTGAGGGTGGCTGATGGAGGATCCCCCCCCCACCCACCCATGGTCTATCTTTCCAGATATTGCCTTGGATTCACTTCTCTGCACATCCTACCTTCTAGTACATGGTCGCTTTTCTGCTCCTAGAATTGCTGCTCTTCTTCTCTCTGATCTCCTGTTGAATTTGTAGGTGTTCAGAATGGTTTGATAACTATTTAGCTGAATTCCTGGGACCAGATGAAATTTAGGTCTCCTACTTACTAAAATACCCTTAATTGAAAAAAAAATTTAGAGAGATTTGCTAAAATTAGGTTGATTGTGTAATTGCTAATTTATGACTCAAGCTGGGACATCTTTGAAAGGGGAAGGTAAAGCTATTAATAATTACACTAGAATAACAGACATAAAGCAGGACTATCCTAGCCAAATCAAGATGTATGGTCATGTTAATATAATGTACAAATTTTGCTAAAGCAGTAAATTCAGATTTGAAATTCAGGGAGACTGTCCAATGAAGCTTTGTAACTCGAACATACCATGAGAAATGTCTAATACAGAAATTGCAGAAAGAAGGAAACACAGCAATTGGAATCCTTTTCCTAATGTCATTAGAATAGAAGCTCCATCCTTATGGTTTTTGGTATGAATATCTCCAGTACAAATAAGAAAGCCATGCCTACCTCAAGTATCCAGTCCCTGTGCTTCTAGCCTAGGCTAGAGTGTAGCATCCATGCTTCTTCACCCTCTTTTCTTTATGCCAGCTTTCATAGCCCTGAAAGCTGGATGGGGAGTTTTCCTTGTTTCCTAGCACCCACAGAGTGGTGTTTACAGGTCTTGTTGGGAACCTGGGCTTAGGGAGAAGATACTATTCAAATATCACCTACTCAGGGTGGGACTATGGGAGCTCAGGCCAACTCGGTGCTCCACATCCATGGTGCCATGTTTTGCATTAGATTCCGGTCACATTACATTCTGTGTATTGTCTATTGGGGACGAGGAAATCTGTGTCATTCATCATTGTCACCAACTTATGAGGACAGCGCCTGGCACAGAGTTCAATGTCCTTGAATTAGGGAGGAAAAAAATAATGTTGTAAGTCCTTAAAGAGTTAGAAAGGAAAAGGAAAGCCAACACACAGAAAGGGCACACAAGTTCCTTCCAAGGAAGACATAAAAATTATAATTATAGCAACTGAACATTTATTGAGGTCTTACTATGTGCCAGGCTTTACTAAGCACTTTACCTTGTGATTTCATTTAATCTTTACAACACCCTTTTTTTTTTTAAAGATTTTATTTATTTTATTTGACAGAGAGAGAGAGATTACAAGTAGGCAGAGAGGCAGGCAGAGAGACAGGGAGAGGAGGAAGCAGGCTCCCTGCTGAGCAGAGAGCCTGATGCGGGCCTCGATCCCAGGACACTGAGATCATGACCTGAGCCGAAAGCAGAGGCTTTAACCCACTGAGCCACCCAGGCACCCTCTTTACAACACTCTTATTCCTGTTTTATAGATGGGGAAATCGAGTCTCAGAGATTTTGGACAACTTGCCCCAAATCATATGGCTGCCAAAATAATTTAGACAAATGTGAAGGTTTCAGACACAGCTGCTGAAGGCGTTGCTGAGAGGTAACACACGGTATGGGCTCTCAAAGGTCGCTGAGGGTCACCCCCATGCAGCAGCTAACCTGGAGCCGTCATTAACCAAAAATTCTGTGATCACTTCCTTCTAAAAAATACAGACCTATCCATCAGGCCATTTACTTATTCTTTCTCTGTTCTCAGAGAGTATTGTTTTCCCACACAGTTTGGACTCTAGGTGACTTCTCCACTTTTAAATGATTTCTCTTTGGAGAGGTCACTTGAGCTTCTTAAAATAAAATCCAATACTGACTTACCAAGTGCCACTTGCCATAACAGGTAATGCTTGCAGGGTTGGTGCAAAGGGTTTTGAGTAGTTAAGAAAGGTTTCCTCTAAGTAGTGAAGAGAAGTAATTTACTTCTCTGGTTGTTATTTCTGGTGAATTCACTCTAATTCTTCTTGCCAATTAGAACTTCTTCTTGGAAACTTCCTGAAAGCTGGGTACATTTGTCCCTTTCCTATGTCTCACAGATTAATGGGTAGTGATCTGGCTTACAATGTGCTGGCTGCTTGCATCCCGTCTGCTGAGTCAAAAGTAATCTGCTAATAGGACACATTCTAGCCTTTTACGAAGGTTCGGGCCAGCTGTTTCGACACCGGGATATGTTCTTGGTGGATAGGAAAGAAGGAAACGCAGCAATTGGAATCGTTTTCCCAATATTATTTGACAGCACAGATATCTTAAAAGGGTGAGCACATTCTGTTTGATGTTGGGCCACCAATTTAATTGATCATTTGAAACAACAAAATCAATATTTTTAGTTGGCTCTGATTGTGTGCTTAAGAGCTCCCATTTAAGAATGGTCTAGGAGTTAAAGCTTTATTGTTAGAGCTCCCTGTTATTTAGAGGATGGAGTATTTTTTCCTGCACAGCCTCTCTTTTACATCCCTCAGGATTATTTAGGTGTGGCTGCCATGGCGCACAGCCCACTATCTTAGGAAGGCATCACAAGAAAGTCTTATTTCTTGCTTAGATGCATGTCTGCTGTGATTTGTCTGGGGGGTTGTTCCCAGATCTTCTCTTAGAGACCCAGGTTAGGGGAGATTTTTCTCAATACATGCTTCCTTGGTCCCTGCAGTGGTGGGAATGAAACAAGGAGAATCGGATGTAGTCCTACAAAGTTTCTTCTAGAAGTGACACTAATTCACTTTTCATTGGCCAAAGCAAGTCACTCGTTCATATCTAAATTCAAAGAAACCAGGAAGTAGAAACTCACCAGGTATTTTGAAGGCAGAAAGCTAAAGTACTTTGTGCACCATGCTAATGGCTTCCATACTTTCTTTTTTTCCACCAACTTTTTACCATGAAAATTCCAGACAAATGGAATTGTTGAAATATTATATCCTGGAGTGGACATCCATATCCCTTCAACTCCTAGATTCAACAATGGTTAATTTTTGGTATACTTGTGTATTTCCTCTTTGTGTCTTTGTCTGTCTATTGATCTGTCTCTCTCTCCATATGTATGTGTGTGTGTGTATATTTATCCTGTCTGCTCATTATAGTAAAATACATGAGTTTTGCTTTGGGAAAAATTAATTTCCCCCTTTTAACCATGTCATTATAGGAGACTGACAACTTGACTTCTCTCAAGCTCCCTTGTGAGAGTTGCAGGAAGAGTCTCTTCTTCCTTCTCTGCATTGTCCAGAATGGGGAGGTGGTGCTGGAACTGCTGCAGCCATTTTGCATCCATGAAGAGAGGGCTGGGAACCACCAAGGGCCTAGCAGGTGAGGCCTGAGGGTAAAGCCTGAGTATAAAGGGAGGGACCAGACTGAAGAGACAGGAAAGAACCAGGTCCTTGATGGTTATTGTTTGAGTCTACTCTGAAATCAGCTTTACCTCTGGACTTTCATGTAGGTGAGAAAATAAATTGCTTTTTTTTAAATGTATAAGAATATAAATAAGAGACTAGAGGAGAAAACCCTTGTGAGTACCATGATACTTAAAGTGTGTTAAATATTTGACTTGTGAATGATGATAGACTTCATAATATTCGTGTGTCATGTCTATCTTTCTCATCTGCCATGACCATGATAATACAGAGTTACAATTTCCATAAGTAAAACCGTCTTTAAGCCTTTGATTTCTCCTATTTTTTAGGATACTTGAAATTGGAAGTGGCCAATACTTAAAATGAGTACAAGTCAAACTTTGCTCACTTAACTGTTCAGCGCGGTGGAGGTTCATGTTTCGGGCATGACTAGTTGAGCACAGGTGTTCAAATGATGTTTCCCTCATCCCATATGCAGGCTCTCCCCTCCAGGCAAGGAAAAAATGAGCTTTGACCATGTTGTAGTCACATTGTGCCAGGTAAGCCATCCCAGAAGGAAGAGGTACCTCTCTCCATCTGGGTCTGTATATGAGCACAGGGAAGGCATCTACTCAGATCACATGCCCCTTCTGGGTCCACTGCAGAAAAATTCTGGAATAATTTTGTTTTTGTGAACAGGGAGGGAGTGGACAACATGACTGACCACACGTGAAATATGTGGTGATGGTGGTGGGTGTCAGTTCCAGAAATAAGTTTGCTAGGTAAATGGAAGCAACTGGGTCCTCTCCATCTACCCATGCAGCCAGCAAGCCAAACAAGTGGACATTTGCTAAAAGTGTATTATAGCTATGGCAGTGTGCTAAGCCATGTCTAAGACTCCCAAGGACAGTAAGGCACAACTCACAAATCAAGACAGTGCAAGGTCAGAAGTGCTAAGTGGGGTAAGAGAGATAGTTGAAAGCCTATGAATGTTTGGCTAAAGGAACTACTCCCTACAGCTAGGAGCAATTGGGAATGACTTCTTGGAGATACTGTTAGCATAATGATGAAATGCATGCGTTACTGGCACTTAAAAACCAAGGTTTGATTTTGGCTTCACTTGCTATTAGCTGTGTAATATTGGCACTCTTTAAACTCATTTCACTATCTCCAAAATGGTAGTAAGATAGTATCTGCCTCATAGGAACATGGTGCGGAGATAAGGCATGTGTGATCTTTTAGTGTAACGCCTGGCATGAAACAATGGATGGCAGATGTCATGGTTTTGTTGCAGCTGTTTTGAGAGTTTTATTGGAGGAGTTGCACCTGGAAAAGAAATGTGGCATCCTTAATGACATTCGTGAATGTCCTGATGATACTGAAATCTGGAGTGATTATGAAAACCCCCGGAGGAGGAAAGGCGGAGTGAAGGGGTCCCTGTTTTTACATGATGGGCAGTAGCTGCATGGTGGGTGGCAGCGGGAGTGTGTCATACCCAGTTGTGTGCTCGAGACTTTGTGTTTCCTATTGGAGAGGACAAAGAGACAACTAAAGTAAAAGACATGAATTATAGGGAAAAGGGCCCTGAGTCTGTTTTAGATTAGTGGGGATGAAATGGGTGGAAAACATTTGGTTGTTTGATCATAAGAAGAGCTATTTAAAAAGTCCCAGGTTTGTATGTTCTCCAGAATGCTTCTTCCTAGTAATAATGCCAGTGAAGTCATGTGATATAGGAAAAAAGATGTAATTTGGACTTGGAAGAACTGGCTTTAGTCATGACCCCACCAGGATCTGCTTTGCAGATATGGGAGGATTCACCTAGAGTTGTTGGCCTCAGTTTCCTCACAGGCAATCTGGGGTGATGCTCTGCCTTCCTTGCAGGGTTTCAGTGGTGGGGGTGCAAAAACCAAGTGACCCAATGGAATATACATTGTTGGAAGCGTCATTAGCACTGTATGGTAAAATCAAGACAGCACAGAACACCGAATCACAGCACGGGGCTTTTCTAACGGGGGTGTGTACCAAAGCCTGGAATTCATAGCCCTGTCTTGGGGGCATAACTTGTTTCCTATGAGGGTATTTCAATATTGTGTTTTTCATTTTGATGAAAATCTAACAAAACAATATAAGCATGCTCTAAATCATCTGGTTCTCCTTATAAACAAGTATTGCCGTGCAGTGCCAGTGCCTGCATTTGCATTGGTGTTTATGACTGTGTTGGAGCCAACGAGAACTACTTTGATTGTCCCTGGCTAAAGAGTGAAGGCAGACTTTACCCATAAGTTATAAATTCCTGCCAAGAAAAGGCTAATAATATCATGGGGTACTGTATGGACAACTCAAGTAGATTTACAAGTGGGAACTTAGGGTCAGCAAATCTCCCTTTCTCATGTTATTATTTATATTAGTGTGAATTTTTAGTTTTTTAGATTTCATTTTTTTATAGTCATATGAAATTTATAAGTAAAAGAAATGTTTGACTGGTTTTATATTGGTATTTTGTTAATATTATATAAAAATAATTATTACTATAAAAGTTATTTAAGTTTGGGTATTGGTATGACTGTATTTTTTCATTTAAAATGACCCATATTGTATTTGTTTGAGAAACAGTGATGTTGAATGTAAGAGCTTGCACCTCAAGTAAGCACATGGAAAGAGGCTTAATATCATTAATTATTGGGGAAATGCAAATTAAAACTACAACGTGGTATCACCCCATGTCCATTAGAACTGTTAAAAAGACTAATTTTACCAAGTGTTGGTGAGAATGTGGAGCAACTGGAACTCTTATGCCCTGCTGGTGAGAATGGAAAATGGTGCAGCCACTCTAGAAAGCAATCTGGCAGTTCTTCAGAAAGTTAAATACAGTTAATGCATGACCCAGCCATTCTACTCCCAGGTATTTATCCCAGAGAAATGAAAGCATATATTCACACAGAGATACTACATGAATGCTCATAGCAGTGTTACTTGTAATCATCTCAAACTGGAAATAATCCATATGTTCATCAACAGGTGAATTGATAAAAATAGTGTAGTATAACTGTACAATGGATGATTACTCAGCAGTAAAAAGGAGTGAACCATTGATACACCCAATAACATGGATGAATCTCAACAGCAATTTGCTGAGTAAAAGAAAGCAACCAAGAAAGGTACACAGTTTAGGATTGTATTTATATAAAACTCTAGAAAATGCAAATCAGGGTATAAGGACAGAAAGATTGGTGGTTGCCCGGGGGTGGGCTAGGCTCAGGGAGAGAGGAATGACAAAAAGTACAGGACAGGTTTTAAGGAGAAGGATAAAGTCATTTTCTTGATTGTGGCCATGATTCAAAGATGTAGGCATATTTCAAAACTCATCGAATCATACTCTTTAAATAAGCACAGTTTATTATATGTCTATTATGGTTCAATAAAGCTGTTCAAAAATATTAAAAAAACATGCACAGTGCCAAAACTTGCCATCAGGCAGACTTGGTTTTTAATCTCAGCTTTGCCTCTCACTATTAATGTTAGCTTGGGAAATTGCTTAATTTTTTGAGTGTCTAATGTGGAATGGATATGATACCTACCCCAGAAGGCTATCTGACAGTCAAATGAAATATATGGGCGTTCTAGCAAAGTAGTTGGTATGTGTAAATACTCAGTAAGGGGCATTTGTCCTGGAGTGGGGATTTTACCTGGCAGAAGGCAGCCTGCATCATATGTGTAAACATCTACTTGTTTCTGGGGATCATAATACATTCCATGCACTTCTGTGAATGCTTCAGTATAAATGTGCTGCCATTTCACCTAAGAATCTTCTATGTTTAGACACTGACAATAAAAGCACCCACTGCCTAGGCTGCATGCTATATTAGGGTGATCAGGATTTCTGGGAGCGAGAACCAGGTATCCGTTTTTGAAAAGCTCCAAGGTGATTCAGCTACAGGGGGACATGTGAGAACTCTCTTGCTGTGCTACTCAAGGTCTGATCCTTAGACCAGCAGCACAGCAGGTAGGAATTTCTTAGAAACCTAGCATCTCAGGCCCAGGCTGAGAAAAAATGAAAAACTTCATTTTTAACAAGAACCCCAGGTGATTTGTGTATACATTAGAGATTGAGAAGCTCCCGGAGGGATGATCTCAGAGGGTCTTTCTATCAAATACTGTGACAAATTTTTTAGTATGATGTAATAATATGCCGTTTTAAATCTTATTGGGAGGAATCAAGGAGACCGGAAGATGATACCTGAGAGAGAGAGAGGGAGTTCAGAGAAAAATTTGCTAGAGGAATTGCTTACTTCTCAGAACAGAAGACCCTCAATTAGGCCTTTATAAAATGATAATTTGGACAATTGGGACAAATTGACCTCAACAGAAACTTGTGTTTATATACTTACCAAAATGGCTCCATTTATGTGGTTCAATTTCAGATACTTTCCAAACGCTGCAATTAACACTTAATGAAATTTTTCTTTCAGAAACCTGATTTGATGGGCCAATATTTTATTTTATTTTTATTTATTTATTAATTTATTTTAAAGATTTTACTTTATTTATTTGACACAGAGAGAGAGAGAGAGAGAGATCAGATCACAAGTAGGCAGAGAGGCAGGCAGAGAGAGAGGAGGAAGCAGGCTCCCTGCTGAGCAGAGAGCCCAATGTGGGCCTCGATCCCAGGACCCTGGGATCATGACCTGAGTCGAAGGCAGCGGCTTTAACCCACTGAGCCACCCAGGCGCCCTGTGGGCCAATATTTTAGTTTGATTATAGCCAATCCAAGTAAATTGTCTGAATGCTATTTTTTATGCAAGAGATTTTACTATACTGTCTAATTTAACCCCCACATTAAGCCTATGAAAGAGTTACCATCAGTAAATTCATTTTTACATATAAGGGCAGCATGGCATAGGGAGGTCAGTGATTTGCCCAAGGTCCCATCCAGCTAGAAATTGGCAGCGCAGGGATTTGAACCCACGCCCATGTAGATCAAAGCTTTTGTGTGTGCCAAGGATAATAAAGCAGATAAATGAAGAGCATGATTTTGGAGTTGGCCTGCCTGGGTTGGGTCTTGACTCAACATTGAAAGGCAGGCAGGAAGGAGGGAGGGAGAGAGGGATAGAAAGAAAGGAATGAAGGGAGGGAGGAAAGAAAGAAGGAAGGATGAAAGGAAGGAAGAATGTTGTATGTAACATGACCATGAGATAGGAAAGAAGGTCCATAACACTCCAGCTGACGAGCAGAGATGAAGTAATAATTCTTGTAAATAGGATGACAGCATGGTGGCATTCAACCCCCAACTCAGAAGGCTGGGAGTGGGAGGAAATAGTGTAGATAGGACGGATGAAGTTGCAGGAAAGATGGAGGTATTGATCATAAAACATGCCTGCTTTACATCTTTGCCTGAGTGAGACATGTAACTACCATGTCTATCACATGGACTGACATCTAATAGCACTTAAATGGTAACCATCACTAGACCTAAAGACAAGTTTTTCTTCTTCTATCCTTTTTTGTCCTTCTATCAAATCAAGAGTTGGACACCCAACTGACTGAACCACTCAGGTACCCCACCCCATTATCTTCCTTTTCTAAAGAACATCACTTCAAACCAGAAATTCAGTCCCATCCATCACCAACCAAAACTTTATATCAAAGATTATGAAATACTTCTTTGCAATTGCTCTCCTGTGTTCTTTTCTTTATCTCACTGAATTTGTAATATCACTGATTTTTAAACATATATTTTAATTAAATAAGAAATATACACTTTTGTGGAAAAATAGAAACACATATAAGCAAATATAAGGAAAACCTACAACTCCAATCTTTTATTGTTTAGTATTGAGGTAATGGGCAATGCTACTATGATAAATAGTGCTGATATGACCATCCTCATCAACAAATCTTTGTGCATATTTTTATTATTTCACTAGTATATATTTTGCAAACAGAACCAACAAAGCCATTTGTCACCCCTTTTGGTCTTGAACACTAGATTCAGGGTAGAAACCCCAGGTAGAAACTCACCTCTGTCATTGCAGAAAATGACTTGCTAAGTGGTGAGAATGTGCCATTCCCGATTTATAGCTAGTTTTCCCTGAGACTCATTCTGCTCTGGGGTGTCTCAGAGGTAACATTTCAAAACGGTATTTGGGACTCACCTCATAAAAATACCCAAGGACTGCATCTTTGATTCTGCAGATTTCCTCCCCAGGGTTTTCTACCTAGCTGCCTTTAGGTTCAAGGTCTGAAATGCCAATAGGAACCGTTATCTCTCTATTTGAGTATAAAACTTTCTTCACCCTTCAAGAGAACTCAAACTACTATTTTAGGTACATTTTACACAGCCTGAATTTTGGAAAATTGTATCATTTTACCATCAACATAGACAAACTAGTTCAAATTGGTCACTCCAGTGATTAATAGAACATCAGTATGGATAGAAGCCAGATCTAAGCCAACCAATCACACTTAAAACAAATTATTTCCTCTAAAAGCAAAGTGAAAATGAGAGAGAAAATCAATTCTCTTTATTCAGAAAAGAAAGGACATGGAAGAACATTGTGGGGCTTACCATTGGAAAAACCTCACCTCTGTCTACCAAGATAACATGATCACTGATGGATGAGTTCCCCACAAGCTGAGGAAAAAGATGAGGATCATGGAAGTCCTCAATCAATTCGGTTATAAGGACCTCAGATCATTTGTGTTGCATTCAAATTACTTATGAGAAAGGAGAGAGACTTGTCTGCTGACTTGGAAATTAAGGATTTAAAATCTTCTTTAACAGTTCTTGGGGGGAATTCTGTGACGTTTTTATAGCAGTTTCCAGTTTGTGGCCCAAAGAGGACCTCTAGCCTCAACACTCAGCTGACGTGTGTTTTTTGTAAGGCTATGCTCTGTCCAGCAGAAACGACAGGTAGTCTAATCACACAGCAAAAGAAAATCCCTGTTGTCAGCCTTTTGTTTATAGTAGGCCAGCTAAGAAGTTTATCATGTGATCTTTGCAAAATACTTATGTGGAAAACCTCAAACTAAAATGTGTTAGAGATGGCAACCTAATTTTTTTTTTGTTAGATGGGGGCATGTGTGAGGCACTTCACAAAAGAGGATGACCAAATGGAGGATCACTCTTTGAAACTATTTGAAAGGTGCCCAATATCACTAATTACCATAGAAATACAAATGAAGTACTGCCACACATCCACAAAAATGGCTAAAAGTGACTACATGTCAGAAAGCCGAATACATGTATGTATGTCTGATGGCTCAGTAATTCTGCAATGTATGTGTTGACTGTTCCAAAGAAATGTGTTTACATGTACATTGAAAGGCAGATATAAGAACGTTCACAGAAGCACTTTTTTTAATAGTTGCAAAATTAGAATCAACCCAAATTTGTTCAACACTAGAATGGATTCAAATATCACATTACATTTACACGGTAATACAAAAATCCAGACCACTAGGCATTCAACATGGATGAGTCTCAGAGATGTCATGTGGGGCAAGCAAGCAGACATAGAGTAAATATTGTGCAATTTCATTATATATTGTCGAAACACCCAAATCGATCAACGGTATTAGAGGTCAAGATAGTGGCTACCTCTCATGGGGGAGTAGTAGTGACTGGGAGAGAGCAGGAAAGAAGTTTCTAGAATGCTGGTTATATCCTATTGCTTGCCCAATTACATGGATATGAGTAATTTTTTTAAAGATTTTATTTATTTATTTGACAGAGAGAGAGAGAGATCACAAGTAGGCANCATATGAGTAATTTTTTTTAAAGATTTTATTTATTTATTTGACAGAGAGAGAGAGAGATCACAAGTAGGCAGAGAGGCAGGCAGAAGGAGGGGGGAAGCAGGCTCCCTGCTGAGCAGAGAGCCCAACATGGGGCTCGGTCCCAGGACCCTGAGATCATGACCTGAGCCGAAGGCAGAGGCTCAACCCACTGAGCCACCCAGGCGCCCCGCATATGAGTACTTTTTAAAAATCCATTGAGCCATATACATATACGTGGGGCACTTGTCTGTATGTATGTTACACTTCATTGAAATTATTTGCTGATACAAAAAAAGATCACAAAGAGAGATGCTGATAAATACATGGGTTATCTTACTTTATTAGATGAAGAAAAGGACTGCGATTGATTCAAGGACAATGGGTTTTATAATTATACCTTATTTTGCTCACTAAACGTGAGATGAAAATTTGTGGGTGAACACATTTTGCTAAATTGAATCTTGTTTTTTAAGGAGACTCTGTGATGAATCAATTTGAGAAGGTCCTTGCTCTCTAATTTATCTTGTCTATGAATTAAGACTTTCATTCATTAAGCTTGCTCCCAGGGAAGAGCACCTGAATGCCTTCAAATATGGGTCATTTGCTGTTGCCCTATTTTTATTTATTTATTTACTTATTTTATTTGATTTTTGTTATCACACAACTTATATATTTCAAATGGACAAAAAGTTAGTATCATTTACAGTATCTTAAGATAAATTGCCTTTAATGGGAGCTTCCTTTCTAGTACTTTGAGGTCTATAAGACGTATCTAGAAAATGTACTATTGTGGAAAATGACTGCTTAAATTGAATGGGGGGAGGTGGGAGGGCCTGTAGTTTCTCTTTTTGATTAATTGCTGTAACACTGTCCTTTGGGCGGCTGAGGGAGTTTCATGTTTTCTTTGGATATCATTAGGCGCCGGAGCTCTTGCAGGACAACTTTGATGCTATATGAATTCTGCCATTTTGCTAGCACTGATATGGCTCTTGGGTCTACCACTCCATTAGAACTATTAACTCCATTCATATTAATTTTTGTTACAAATCTTACAAAGGGGAGTGCTTCTGGGTATTTAGGTACACATTCTATTTTAAGGCTGTATATTCTGTTTTCACAAATTGTTCATGGAGGCCCAATTATCATCCCTGTCCATCTTGTAAATGTCATGTTTTCGTCATCTTCTAGACCCCAGCTAACTGTGCCATCTCCTACTCCTTTCTGGCTTTCTTCCAGTTCTTCCAACAGTCAAAAATTGTGAGGGACTTTTACTCCTGAGCCCGTGGTGGCTGCCATCTTACCTTGCTGTTGCTCCCTATTTCCTATTTCCTTATTTTAAGTGAAGCTATATTCTCACATAGCATCTGTGTGCACCACTGTATTAGTTTCCCAGGGCTTCCCTAACAAATCACTATGAACTAGCGAGGTTAGAATGTATTCTATCATGGTTCTGGAAGGCCAGCAGCGTAAATCAAGGTGTCGTTATACCTATAGGGCTACACTCCCTACAAAGGCTCTAGAGGAGAATTGTTGCGTCTTTCAGTTTTCTGGTGGCTCCTGGTATCCCATGGTTCATGGCAGTAAAATTGCAGTCTCTACCTCTTCTTCACTTACTGTTCTGCTCTTTGTCACTCTGTGTTCTTTCCTTTTCTAAAAAGGAGGAAGGCCTACCCTAAATCCAGGTTTTTGTCTTGAAGGCCTTAACTGATTACATCTGCAAAGATCCTATTTCCAGATAGGTCATATTCTGAAGTTTTGGGTGGACATGACTTTGGGAGAGAGGAGACCCACCATTCAACCAACCACAGTGGGCTGATCCAACCATAGCCCTGCTTTGGATGCTCTTGGCCACTTGAACTGGGAGCTCCCAAGGGCCCCATCTCCTGATTTTTTCCCTCCAGTCATCCTCCATTTTGGAGTGTCTGCTATGTGCTTGATGTTACCCAAGACACAGAAGACAAAGAACTAAACAAGTCATGTTCAAACGTGACTAGGTGCCAGGATTTTAATCATTTAAGTCTCTCCATAATCATGTCCTTTTATACATGTTGACATGGTGGTAGAAGATTGTTTTAGTAACTTTCTCAAAGTCAGACAATTAATGAGTAATTGAGCTCAGGTCTATATGCTCAAAAAAATCAAATGTCTGCTCTTAACAATATCCCGTATGTCAGCAAGCATTAATTGTATGCTTACTATGGGCCCTGAAATAGACTGGAAAGCACAAAGGAGAATGAAATCTCAGGACCCTGCCTCTGAGAAGCTCATGACATCGATACCTACATAAACCAAGAGTATTGCTGGCATCCATTACGTAAACAAATGTGTAGTGAAAGCCTTGCACCTGCTAGGTATAGTTTTAAGTGCTGGTGAGTGGTTGGAAATATGACACATAAGATCCCTGTTTTCTTGGAGCTTACAGTTTATTGGACATAATAGGATAATAATAAGTATACAAAAAGGAAATAAGATATGTTGACATTGGGATAAATATTGTGAAGGAAATGGACAGGGAAATCAGAAGTGGTTCAGAATCACTCCTTCTGGACAATAGTAATTTAGAAAAGACGTTTGAAAACAGAACCGAGGGTAGGCATTTGAAGTGATAAAGCCTCGTGGTTAGGTTATAAGGGTCTGTACAAACCCTGGTAAAGTCATTCATGACTTGGGTGACACCAGGTGGGTCGCTGAAGATTCATCTACAGGATAGAGATAATAATAGTCCCACTCTAGAGGGTTGTCTTTCAAATTAGTTAATAGGCTTAAAGAACTTGGGTGGTGTCCAATGCGTAGTGAGAGCTCGGCAACCACTAAGACTCACTATTATGTAGGAATAAGGTTAGAGAAGGGGATGGGGGTGCTAAGGAGTTGTTAAAGCTCTCCTGCCTCCCCCTACGCACTATGCATTGGACCTGCTTCCACTTCACAGCAGCCTGGACTTCATGTCAAGCACACATGCAGTTTTGGGAGACTGGCTGAGCACGAGGTAAGATGGAGGCAGTGAGTTCTCTCTTTTAGAATCCTGATTTTATTTTTCCTGACAGTTTATAGCCTTTAAACCAAGCCCTTCTCTCATCCTCTGGGCATCGGGACTATTTCCTACTGCCTCGAAGCTACTCACTGCCCAGTGGAGGCTTTCCCACATGATAGCCAGTCCTGTGCTGCGTGCCAGACCTTGTGGGTAACATCTCATCACGCATCTGGGGCAACTTTGAATACCGACAGCAGGGACTGGTCGCTGGATACAGCACACAATTGCAGAGCTGATTTCCTCTCTCTCTCCCTCCAGTGATATGATAGATTTCATTCTGGGAGAGCTCTGTGGGCAAGATTTAAGTATGTTTTTCCCTGCTGTGAGTCTGGAATAAAGTCTTCACAGATTGCCAAAGCAGGTTCAGTGAATTACTCCTGCTCACCGGAGTTCTTCACTCCTCTGCATGGAGGATACAACCTGATTTAGTAAATGTCACTCTTATCTTCCATTCATCACCAGCCTGAGACACACTGCCAGGCAGTGAAACTCAGTTGCAGATGTTCCTGTCAGCCCACTACAGTAGCAAAGAGCCTTTTCCCGAAGTGGCCTTTCTAAGGGGAGTTTGTCCTTCTGCAAGGGTCCTTCAGCATGCCAGGGTCCCTCTGTGGCCTGAGTGTAGTGATCCCTTAACCCAATACATAAGCATCAGCTCTAGAAAAAAGCCTGTCTCAAAGCTGATGATGGTTCCTGTCAAAATGTAGAATATTCTTTTTTGTTAAAGGGGTGGGCCCTCTGCCTTGTTCGGGCAAAATATTTACGTGGGATAAAGATACTGGCTTAGGAGTGATGTGGCTCATGTTTGATTCTATTCCTTACTGTTTTTGTAGCTTTGGGCAAGTTAGTTAACCTCTGTGGTCCACAGTTTGTCTGTAGAATGGAACTTAATTTGGGGGTTGTTACATGGTATAATGTATGTAACATGTGGGACCTGACACCTAGTCAATGCTCAAGAAAAGGTAGTTGTTAATGCTGCTGCTATTACTGCTGTGCTCATCTTATGATTGACATTATCTTAAACGAGGCTAATAGTTAGCCCAACTTTGATTTTTCTTTTAGCTTGGCTTTCCTGGAGAGGTTGGAGAGAAAGAGATGTGGGGTTTTTTGTTTGTTCGTTTGTTTTTGTTTTTGTTTTGTTTTGGTTAGTTTTCTCCCTTCCATCTGGGCTGAATGTCAGGGGGAAGTGTACTGGTCAGTTCAGACATTGTGGAGGCTACCCACTGTGATGTTAAAAAGGGAGCACTGGTTTTAGAGTCCGAGAATTTGATGTGGAACTCAAGCTTCTCCACCAACTGCCTGTTGGAATTTAGGCAAGTCACTTAGTCCTTTTGAACTCCCTTCCCCCTCATGCATCCTTCAAATGGTTGCTGGCAGGGATTAATAACAATGTATTTTGTCTATTATTACAGCATCTGCTATCTACTGAGTGCAGGGTATAGCTCAGGTGTTGTGCTGAGGTTTTTTACAAATGCCAACCTATTTAATCATCTCAATAATCCTGTGAGATAGATTCTATCTCCAGTTAAATGTGACTCCCAAGCCTTATGTTTAACCACTCATTGTCTGATCAAAGGAGATTATGTCTGTAGAGATAAAAATTCTCTTTCTCAAAGATTTTTTCTCAGAAAAAAGATTTCCCAAAAAGTCTTTTGGTGCCTTGGTCCCTAGTATGATATTTAGGAAACTCTGAGGTCTGACCCAGGCCACAGTTCCATTCTCATGTCCTATCTACAGCTGTGATCTGTGTTCTCTTACTATACCATCATCTCTTGCCATTTCCCAGAACGGGCCATTCTCACACAGGCCTCGGAGACTTTGCGTATCTGTTCCCTCTGACTGTAATGTACCTCCCCTGGAAAACTCCTCTTATTCCCTTAGGGTCAGAACAAGTGAACTTCCTTATAACCTGTGACTCTGACCTCTCAGGTAGAGCCTGTCACCTTGACCTTTGTGTTTCCTGGGCACCCTGCCTGTAACTCTCATATAGCACATATCAGGTCGTTCCAGGATTATCTGTGAGAATCTGTGATTATCTCTGTTCAAAACGTTGGTCAGTAAACTTTGAATTCCTGGTACCATACACCGTGCCTGGCACAAAGTAGATGAATAATACATGCTTATGGAATGAATGAATGGAATGTGCCTGGTGGGAATCCTCCCCCCTTTCACCTCACTGACCTTCTCCACCTCAGTTGTGATAGGGAAGAGTTCTTTTAGCTGTTAACACTGTAACATATGTTAGGATAGGAGATCTATATTATTTAGAAAAGATCGACTTGTGGTATAATTACTCCCTTCTCTTGCATGGAACTTAAACAAATGGGTCCGGTCTGGGCTGGGATTAGGGAACACTTGGCATTGTATGTATCACAAGCACACAATTGGCCCTCAAGTTCCGTACAAGAAATTTATCCTGAGAATGTAATCAATACTGGTGGAAATATTTTCTTTTTCAGGTTCATTATTGTGTTTCGTATACTAGCAAACAATTTATGAAAAATATCTAAATGCATCACAGTGAAGAATTGGTTGAATAAATGATCACAGATCTATATAATAGAATTCAACTTGTCCTTTAAAAATATTGTAGATGAACATTTTTTATGCAGGAAAAATATGTTCATATACAGAATAAGAAAAGCAAATTATAAAATTTATGTATAGTGTGATCGCTTATTTACAAAAATATATGTGATTTTATAATATTTTTTATTTTTATCATATTTGTTAATACATATCTGTGTGTGTATGTGTGCTGTACTAGGAAAAGATTTGGATGTATCAAGGTGTTAACAGTGCTTCTCTCTGGTGAGTGGGACTATAGTCATAAAATCCCTTTTCTGTAATGAAAATATTCTGAAGTTACATTTAATATTAAAATATATTTGTATCTATAGCACTATTCAGTAGGGTTTGTTTTCTAAATGCTCACATTTCCATTACATTAAGACAAAAATTTTCTTCTGAAATGACAGTGAATTGGTTGCAACTGATGAAAGTCTGCTCTCTATTATTTGTGCCCAACTCTTCTGAAAATGACGTCTTTTGGACAATTCAGAATTGGATCACTGGGGTGAAAAATTATCTTAGGATAGCTAGAAGGAGAGGGTGAATTATAATTACTTCTTTAAATGGATGTTATGTTGAGAGTTCTAACTTATTGATTTACAGTTAAAATCAAGCTTTCAAAAAAGTTCCCCAAATATATCTGCAGATAAAAATGGTTAACGCATCCAGGCTCCAGAGATGGTATTATAATGAGACATTTAAAAATAGAGATCATAGGAAACTACAATCGCAGGCATGGTGCCATCTGCAAGGCTAATGTAATTATATAGACCAGATCTCACATAGTTTTTCTCTTCACCAAATTCCTCTGGTACTGAAGCTCTAGCCCTTGATTATGTGATGTCTTATATTCTTCCCTTCTTGTTATTTGGAATCAGTTCACTTTTCCTCATCACCTTGTAATTTTTCTCAAGTAAGGATATGCCTTATATGTTTCTTTCCTAGCCAAAAAAAAAAAAAAAAAAAAAAGACCCAGCTAGGGATTCATAAGTAGAGAGGTAGAGAGTAGTAGATAAAGATCCTTGACCTATTTTTAGTATTTCAAAATGTCAGACAGACATGGTATATTCTCCCTTCCTAGAACAAGTTAGGACAACTAAAATGTCAGCATCCTTTGCCCTTGCCTGGAACTATATAAACAGAATGGTAATCTTAGTTATTTCTTGTTTCCTAGGTGTGCCAATTGGCTGGTGAGGACATTATAGAAATTTCTGAGATATGTGTGGAGGACCAATTATCAGAGCCCTATAGTTTGATAGTGAAAGAATTGCAAGCCATTGGCCAAAGACATAGATGAACACAATGTTAATGTTTAATATAAATTATTTGGCTTGGGTGTTGGGGAAGCCTATTTCATCAAGAGAAGTTAATCACTTTGTTTGACATTAAATCAAGCAGACTGAATAGCAAGTTATTGGCAGAGATTTTCAATTCCACTTGTTTGTTTTGAAACAGTGGTTTCCTATAAGTTGTGTCAGAATCACCTGGGGGAACTTTTATATTACAGGTTCTTCAGCTTACCTTGTCTTTACCCCAAGATTCTGATTTAGAAGATCTGGGGTAAAGCCTGGTAATGTGAATTTTAACAAGCCCCCCAGTAATTATTATGCACAGTTAAATTTAGGAACTGCTAATGGAGATCAAAATTAACTTAAAAAAGAGTAGTTAGGGGGTGCCTGGGTGGCTCAGTCGTTAAGCAACTGCCTTCAGCTCAGGTCATGATCCTGCAGTTCCGGGATTGAGTCCCACATCGGGCTCCCAGCTCCATGGAGAATCTGCTTCTCCCTCCGACCTTCTCCTCTCTCATGCTCTCTCTCTCACTCTCTCTCTCTCTCAAATAAATAAATAATCTTAAAAAAAAAAAAAGAGTAGTTAGGTCTAAAGTTTATTTTCAGGTCTATGAAAGAATAAAGACGCCTACACGGGACCTACCTTGGATAATTGCTAGAATGTTCCGGCCCTTGCTGGCTCTTATTTCTCCCTAATCTTAGCCTTAAAGGCAACTTCTGTGGAATGTTCCCTAAATGAAATGTGAAGACTGTTACCCACCATGAGATTAATGAAGTTCTCTGCTGACAATATGACTCTTTTCCTCCTGGCTTCAAGGACGTGGAGTGTCTAAAAAATGGCTAGTATCAAAATGACAAGAAACAACAAGGGTTAGAGAAGATGTGGAGAAAGGGAAGACTTGTGTACTGTCAGTAGGAATGTGAATGGGTGTAGCCATTCTGGAAAACAGTATGAAGTTCCTCAAAAAACTAAAAATAGAAATGCCATACGATCCAGTAATTCCATTTCTGGGTGTTTACCTGAAAAAAACAAAAACAAAAACACTAATTCAGAAAGATATAAGGACTCTCTTATATTTATTGCAATGTTATTTATAATAGCTAAGATATGGAAACCACTTAAGTGCTTATCGAATGGATGGATAAAGAAGATGGGAGATATATATATATATATCACACAACGTGTGTGTGTGTGTGTGTGTGTGTGTATACCCCCCCACTAGAGTACACACACACACACACACACACACACACACACACACACACATATACACTAAGCCATAAAATCTTGCCATTTGTGACAACATGGATGAACAGAAAGGGCATTGTGTTAAGTGAAATATCGAGACAGAGAAAGACAAATAGCATATGATTTCATTTACAAGTGGAATCTGAAAAAACAAAACCAACGAACAAACAAACAACAATAATAAGAAAAAAGAAACATACTCATAAATACAGAGAACAAACTGGTGGTTGTAAGACGGGAAAGGATTGGGGGGGATAAATGAAATAGTTAAAGGGGATTAAGAGGTACATACTTCCAATTTTAAAATAAATAGGTCATGGGGATGAAAAGTACATCATAGGGAATGAAGTGAATAATATTGCCATAACTTCGTATAGTGAGAGATGGTCACTACATTTATTGTGGTGAGCATTTCATAATGTGTATAACTATTGAATCAGTAAGTTATTCATCTGAAACTAATATATGTTAATTATATTTCAATTGAAAACATTTTTAAAAAAGGATGTGAAGATTCTAAAGACAGTTAAGGGTGGGGAGAGAAAGATTAGCCAGATAGCTTTAGTGTACTTTCATAATTCAGTTAAAAAATAAAATTTGCTTTTAGACTTTATGTGAACAGATACACATTAACTTAGCTATTATTCTCCTCTTCTTATAAGATCATTTCTTTTTACAAAAATATAGGCAAGCAAGACTTTTATCGTTGCTGGATTCAGGATGTTTTCTAGTTCAGAAAATCCCTGAAAATGTTTCATTTAATTGTAATAATGCAGGGAGAAGTCCTAATGCTATGGAGAAAGTTATAAATAGTTATCTAAATCATCAACACCAATATACTTTAATACAAAAAGATCCTCAAATAAATTGGAGATAAACACATGGAAATCCATATGAAGGAATATTTGGAGTAAAAAAAAATTTTTTTTTTACTCCATAAGAATGATTACTTATATATAAAATATTACTTATATATAAAATATATAAAATATTCGAGATTATATATATAATATATATTATATATATATTATATATATATATAAAATATTCGAGATTCAATGCTAAGTGATGAAATCAACTTAAAAATATATACTGGCCTAAACCACATTTGGGAGTCTTTTGGGTTCCTAAATCCAATTCCAGTGTGTGTGTTGGGGTGTGTGTGGCAGGGCCTTCCTCAAACAAACAACACTCAATGCTATTGACATTAGCTGGGTGTCTTATAATTCAATTCCATTCTGACGCTCTCTACCTAGAGATAGCATCAGGTTCCACCGTTTAAGAGTTCAGTTCCACAAGACCTCCCCCTCTCCCTTCAGATGCCAATCACAAGCCTGGGTTGTCACCTGTGCTTCTGACAGAGCTGCTACAAATTGGAGGGTCCCATGACCTCCTCCACAGGTTTGATTAATCTTCTAGAATTACTCACAGAACTCAAAGAGAAATTTTATTTACTAGATCATCAGTTTCTTATACAAAGATATAACTCAGGAGCCGCCAGATCGAAGAGATGCATAGGGCAAGGCATGGGAAAAAATGGGGAAAAATTGGAAGCTTCTGTGCCCTTTCCAGGCATACCACTCTCTCACCAGCTCTATGTGTTTGGCAATCTGGAAGTTCTCCAAACCCCATCCTTTTGGCCTTTTATAGAGGCTTCATCACATAGGCGTAATTGATTGAATCATTGGCTATTGGTTATTGATCAAATCTCTAGTTGGTCTCCCTTCCCCAAAGGTCAGGGGATGAGATAGGAAAGTTCCAACCCAAGTTCCAACCCTTTACTCACAAGGTTGGTTGCCCTGGTAAGCAGCCCAGGCCTGGTTTTACCTAGGGCCTTTCCGAAAGTTACTTCATTAACATAACAAAAACACCCCTATGGTTCTTATCCTAGGAAATATCAAGGGTTTCAGGAGTGGTGCCAGAAATAGGACAGAGACCAAATATAAATGAGCAGTACCCCCCAAACCTTATCTGTGGATTTGCTTTCCACAGTTTTAGTTACCTGCAGGCAACACGGGTCTGGAAGCAGACAATTCTCTTTCTGATGAATTGTCATGTTGGAAGATCAATAGAAGTCTAATGTGATCCTCTTTCTGACGAATCATCAGAAGGTCAATAAAAGCCTACTGTTACTTATGTATGTCACCATGTCTATGGCATTCAGTTCACTTCATCTTGTGATACGGGGATTTTATTCTCATGTGGTCAGGAGAAGAAGGTTGAGTATAGTGCAATTAGATATTTTGAGGGAGAGAGACCACATAATTTTTTATGACAGTGTATTGTTATAATTGTTCTGTTTTTAGTCCTTTTAAAAATAGATTTTATTTATTTCAGAGAGTGAGCGAGCACGAGCAGAGAGGAGCAGGAGCAGAGGGAGAAGCAGACTCACTGCTGAGCAGGGAGCCTCAGATGGGGCTTGATCCCAGGGCCTCAGAATCATGACCAGATGCTCCACCGACTGAACCACAAAGGTACCCCCATTTTTAGTCCTTACTGTGAATCTCTTGTGCCTAACTTATAAATTGAACTTTATCATAGGCATGTGTGTATAGGAAGGGTTTGGTACCATCTATAGTTTCAGGCATCCACTGGGGGTCTTGTAATATATTCCCTGCATGAAGGGGGGACTACTGTATTTCTTTATTATAAATCACAACATCACAGGGAGGAACCCAAATTGAAAAATAAATTAGCTGGCAAAGAACACTCCAAGTTAATATCAGTGGTTATCTCTGAATAACATAATGATAGTCATTTTTGTTGATCTTATTATATTTATTATAATTTCTTTTATTTTCTAAATATACTACACAAAGCTCATAATAACTCTTTGATCAGAAAACAGATTTTTTAAAGTTTATCTGTTTATACAGTAGATAGTTACCTAACATTTATTTATCCATACCCATACAAAGGTTTAAATCTTAGATAAAGAAAAGAGATCAATGTTTCATGAAAGATATGCAGCTTTGGGGTCCAATGAGAAAGGAGCTGGGTCTGAGGTTGCAAGGTAGCAAGTATCTGGCCGACTTGGAGTCACCCCCAGCCCACCATATGAAACCCATCGCAGGCATTACCAACAACTTCAGGCCTCTTTCTCACAGGGCTCTGGCATCAAACTTCCCAACATCCCAGTAGTTATGAGCAGTTGATTGGAGATGGCACACAGGGAGCAATCTACTCGTCTTTGCTGGTTTAATACAGAGTCTTTACCCCTAAGGCACTGTATCTAATTGGGAGACACAGTAGACATAAGAAAAGCAAAGTATAAAGATTAATTCCCAGTTCAAAATAACCAAAGAAGAAATGCCAGAAGGCAGTCCATTTAATTAATTATCAAATGAATCAGAGGAGGAGGGCATTTTATTTTGGGATGGTGAGAACATCAAATATTTTCCAATATGTACCAACTTTGTGTGATGTCAAAATATGTGGAAGAAAAATGTCTCCACCTCCTCCTTTGTAGGTCAGATTTCTTTCTACTCCTGGATGGTCAGAGCTGACACACCTCTCCTTAAACAGTGACCCTGAAAGTATTGGTTTCTCTCTCTGGGTCTGGTCTTAATTTTCTTTTACTTTAAAGTGAGTCAGGAGGCTTTGCTATGAGAGGGTGTGGCAAATGTGATGATACGTAAATATTTTGAAACTGTAGGAGAAGGGCATGACAGTTACTATATTTTATTTTATTTATAAATAAGCAGAGCTTTTAGAGCTTTTATTTTCAGTAACTTATTTTCAGGAACTCAGTTTATCCCACATTTCAAATAATACCCCCCTCCCAACCCTGCCATGGGTCTGCTGTGATAAGGCATCTTTTCCACTTGGGAAGGTTACCAAACAGATGGATTGTGGATAATAATTAAATTTAACCCCCCTTTAGGGTGTCTGTATTGCTTTTCATTTATATGCTGGTAAGAGACATAGGACCTAGGCAGATAGTGGTAGTGACAAGATGGTTATTGAATGTATAAGTTGTGTATATTGAATGATAAGTTGTGTTGTTTCCCAGTAGTGGGGCTGTCGCTTCACTTTAATTTATAAAAACACAGAATTTTGTCGTGAAGTTTCAAACTGCAGAGAGTTTCGTAGTGTCTTTGGACTGCTTGTCAGATGGAGGAAGCATGCGAGGGCACAGATGCATATATCCTGTAATGCCAGGATGGACAATGGCATCATCCAGTGCTGTGCTGGGAGTTCAAAGACCTGGAGTTTAGTGCCAGTTTAGCCATTTAGTAGTGACATGTCCTTGGTGTTGTGAGCCTCTGTTGTTGTTGTTGTTGTTGTTTTAACCTGTCAAATTCCCACTTTCCCCTTGTTAGGGTAACAGCACCCCAGTTTTCAGGAGTAACTGCTCCTTCCCCATTCAGTGCACACCCCTGATTGAGGGATGGGATATGAATACACGTGACTAATAAGAACAATAGTGATTGAATGAGGGATGGGCCCGTGACCCAAAATGGGCCAATTAGAGTGAATCCTGAGACTTTGCTAGCAGTTTTAGGGAATAAGAATTCTCTTTTATATGGAAGGCTACTAAACTTATTGATGGCTATCTTCTCACTCTGAGGATCATCTTCCTGAGAATGAAGCCAAACCAGATGAGAAGAATTGTACAAGAAGAGAACAGATCCTAGACAAATAGATTTTTTTTATTATGTTGTTAGCCAGCATAGAGTACATCATAAGTTTTTGTTGTAGTGTTCAGTGATTCATTAGTTGCGTATAACAGCCAGTGTTCATCCCAACATGTAACCCCCTTAATACCCATTACCCAGTTACCCCATCCCCCCACACCGTCCCTTCTGTAACCCTCGGTCTGTTTCCTGGAGTCCAGCGTCTCTCATGCTTTGTCTCCTTCTCTGATTTCTTCCCATTCATTTTCCCCTCTCTTCCCCTGTGGTCCTCTGCCCTATTCCTCATGTTCCACATATGAGTGAAACCATATGATAATTGTCTTTTCTGCTTGACTTATTTCATTTAGCAAAATCTCCTCCAGTTCCATCCATGTTGATGCAAATGGTGGGTATTCATCCTTTCTGATGGTGGAGTAATATTCCATTGTCTACATCTTCTTTATCCATTCATCAGTTGAAGGCATCTCAGTCCTTCCACAGTTTGGGTATTGTGGTCATTGCTGCTATGAACATTTTTTTTTTTTTTTTACTACATCTGTTTCTTTGGGGTAAATACCTAGTAGTGGAGTTGCTGAGTCATAGGGTAGCTCTATTTTTAACATCTTGAGGAACCTCCATACTGTTATCCAAGTGGTTGTACCAGTTTGCATGCCTCCCAACAGTGTAAGAGGGTTCCCCTTTCTCCACAACCTTGCCAGC
Organism: Ailurus styani; assembly: GCA_002007465.1. Taxonomy (NCBI): domain Eukaryota; kingdom Metazoa; phylum Chordata; class Mammalia; order Carnivora; family Ailuridae; genus Ailurus; species Ailurus styani. The sequence goes on from LNAC01000550.1 coordinate 421,308, forward strand.
ACTTGTCATTTCCTGTCTTGTTAATTTTGGCCAGTTAATTCTAACTGGTGTAAGGTAGTATCTCATTGTGGTTTTGATTTGTATTTCCCTGATGGCTAGTGATGTTGAACATTTTTTCATGTGTCTATTAGCCATTTGTGTGTCTTCTTTGGAGAAGTGTCTGTTCATGTCTTCTGCCCATTTCTTGATTGGATTATTTGTTTTTTGGGTGTTAAGTTTGATAAATTCTTTATAGATCTTGGCTATCAGCCCTTTATCCAAAATGTCATTTGCAAATATCTTCTCCAGTTCTGTGTATTGCCTCTTAGTTTTGTTGACTGTTTCCTTTGCTGTGCAAAAGCTTTTTATCTTGATGAAGTCCCAAAAATTCATTTTTGTTTTTGTTTACTCAATGTGAGGCAGGAATTCATCAAAATCCTAGAAGAGAATATAGGCAGTAACCTCTTTGACATTGACCACAGCAACTACTTTCAAGACACATCTCTAAAGGCAAGGGACAAATAGGATTTGATCGCCTAGACCCAATTATTCCTGAACCCAGAAATACCCTGCTCAGGGCCTCAGGGTCCTGTGAATCAGTATGTTAGCTAATTTGCTTCAGGTCTGAATTAGGTTTTTCTCCTTTCAGCCAGAGTTCCTAACTTACTGGGCAATTCCTCTTTAGGGCTTCATGTTTCTTCTCTTTAAAGGGCTAGAAATTTAAAAGAAAACAAAAACTTTATTTTGCCATTTGATTAAAAAATTAATATGTGAAAAAAGCAATATATGGTCATTGAAAATTTTTATATTATAGGAGACGATTTTTAGGTTGTGTCCACATTTATCCATTAACTGTTGCCATGTAACTAATTGCACTCAAATCCAGTGGCTTGAAGTGTTTTTATTGCTCATGACTCTAATGTTTAGTTAATTTTGCTGATCTGGTCCAAGCTTAGGAGATCACAATGGAGGTTGCTCACCTCTCTGCATGTCTATGGTCTATATTGGCTGGGAGCTGACTGGTATGGGATAGCTTCATTTGCAAATCTGGAGGGCTGGCTGTCAGGCAGAGCCATGGGATGTTTGGGCTCTACCTCTCTTACCACAAAGTAGGCTGGTTTGAGGCTTGTTCTCACAGTGGTTGAGCAGAACCTTAAAAAGGCAAGTGGAAGTATTTATTTATTTATTTATTTATTTATTTATTTATTTATTTATTTATATTTACTTATATTTTAATTTTTTTTAAACACATAATGTATTATTTGTTTCAGGGGTGCAGGTCTGTGATTCATTAGTCTTATATAATACCCAGCGGATGCCTTTTGAGGCCGAGGTTTGTAACTGTCACAACTTTACTATGGTTGCTTCTGTAGGCCAAAACAAGTCAAAGGGCCAGCCAGGATTTAAGGGGAGGAGAAACTGACACCATATTTTGGTAGGAGGAGTTGCAAAATTATATTGCAAGCAGCATACATACAGGAACGGGGAATAATAGGTGCTGTTTTCACAATCACTGCATAACTGTAGTCTTTCAGAAATAATTATGTACTTTCTTCTGGATTTACTCAGAACACATATCTTCTGTTTATTTTTATTTTGGAGAATACATATTTTCCAGAAAACATATTTTCTATTTGTTTTTATTTTTGTGGTTGTTTAGAAAAAATGGATACTGTATGTACTGTCTTACAACTTGTTGTTTTCAGCTTGGTAATTTATCTTGAGCATATTTCTATGTCTATCCACATCAGCCTCTTCTACAAAGATTGAATGTAGATTATTTTTGTAGCTCTGACCTTCTGAGAGTCTGGGAGACTACGACTCATTATGAAACAAATTTCTTCGGTTCTCAAGCTCATTTCTTCAGAGTGGCAGGAGAACTGTTGGATTCCCAAACAGCTGAAAAGTTGAGCCTCTAATCCTGGCCGAGAATATGTGTCAGTTTTGAGTGTTGAGTGATTTCACCCTTGCTGGTTAGAATATTACTTATCGGTATTATTATTATCAATTTTTACAATGGTAATTATGAGACTGTTTCTGTTGAAATTCCAGCAGCTGACTCTCATTACACATGGAAGTATATGCTCATTGTTCTGGATGTGCTGCTTGTCTTCTGGTTTGCACCAATTCAGCAAATGCTAAAATTGGAAGATAGAGCAAGCTACTAAGAAAGGTAGTCTGGTTGCAGTATGTAGAGCACTTGCCATGTTGATTCTACAGCATTAAGTTAAAGAGGGATGATAGACTGAGGATTATCAGGCTCTGGTTCTTTGGTTTTGAGAAGTCATGAAGTCTTGAGAGCTGCTCACATTTCTTCAAAGCGTGCCCTCATAGTTCTTAAGCATGCTCAGCCTGAAGACAGCTTACACTGCAGTAACTGGCTTTGGAAACCTGAATAGATTTCTCCTGTGTTATGATTAAGATCTTTTGGGAAATTTTAGCTAATAGATGTTAGCTAAAGAATGTCAAGGCACTTATGGATCCTATAGTAAGTGATTCATCACTGAAATAGCTACTTTCAATCTTTTTGTCCTTTAGCATAACCAACATGTAGCTATCAGTTACATTGACAGAATTGATCGAACCTATGTGACATGAGCTAAGAGTAAGTGGACTTCTGTGTCTGTTATAAGACAGAGTTTCTTCATCCATTCTTTCATTTATTCATTCAAAAATATTTATTGATCATCTACTGTTCGCTACAGGAATACAAAGACGAATACCACAGTTTTTGTCCCCAAGGTTTTACATTTTAGCAAAGAGAAATTGATACCTATAATGTGATTTGAAGAATTCCATGGACAAGAATTGATATTATAGTCTAAAGAAAATTTGAGATGGCATATAAAGATACCTAAAATAATAAAGTACATAATAATAATAATAATAATAATATAATAGCACATGCTTATGTAATGTTTTTATCAGTTAGTCAGGTTTTTTTCAGAAAACATAACCAATATCTGACTATCTGACTATCTATCTATTAGGTATCTATCTATCATCTTCTATTGGAAGAGAGAGGGAACAAAGTGGGGGGAAGGAGAAAGAGAACAAGAGAAAGTAAAAGAGAAATAGAGAAAGAAAGAGATGGATTTATTTTAAGGAAATGGCTCACAAGATTTTGGAGGCTGGCAAGCCCCAAATCTGCTGGGCAGGCAGGCAGGCTAGAGGCTCAGGGAAGAGTTGATGTTGCAGCTCAAGTCCAAAGGCAGTTTGGTGGAAGAATTTCTTCTTCCTCTGAGGACTCCAGTCTTATTCTCCTAAGGCCTTTAGCTGATTGGATGAGGCCCACATTTTGGACAGTAATCTGCTTTACTCAAGAGTCTACTGATTTAAATGATAATCACATGTAAAGAAAAATACCTTCACAACAACATCTAGACTAGTATTTGACCAAGAACTGGGCACCATGGAATAGCCAAATTGACACACAAAATTAACCATGACAATCCACCCCTTATCAACTTGGTACCTATACACATTTCCTTAAACCATAGTTAATTTTCAAATAAAGGCAATAACAAAGACATACTCCTGTCGGTTGTGATACAACTATCCTTATATCCAAAAAAGCACTAACGTTTGGGTGATGTTCATTCTTCTCCCTAATATGTAACTTAAATACTATGATCTAAAGTTAACAATACTTAAGTGCTATCATGTAAAGTTAAAACATCTTAGTATAGGGAATAAGAGAGGGAAGAAAAAGATATTTATTTACTATGTGTACACAAGTTTGTAATAGAGTAAGGAAGTACTAATGACAATTATGATTTCTATTTACTTACCTGGTCTCATGGTCATAACTGGTATTTATAACCATCTTCCACCACTACCCATTCCATATTCCCCTTATCCTCATCAAACATCTCAGCCCGTTGTGGTTCTTTACCCAGTATGGTGACCTAAACCTTCATTCTTGAATGGATTGGTTCATTAGTAGTCTTGCTTGACTTTACTTGCTATAGTTTTCATTGACCTTAGTCACAAAGCAAGAGAGTACTATGGTAAACCCCAAGGGATCTCCTATATTCAGATATACCCTCTCTTACCTCCATGTGGAGTTGAGGTTTAGTTTTTCTTTGGTGATCTGGATCAGTCACCGCAGCCACCATTCTAAGTTGCTTCTTTCCTTGTTAATTTGGAGGCATGAGGAACCTAAAGTGGCTGGGTGGCAGTCTCAATTTCCAGTTAATGGAGTTATTAGAGTGTTTTCTGGAGAAAGTATTGCTCCCTCTGGAGCTAAGACCTCTAGCGCCACAGAGGAAAAGGTTGCAGGGACAGAAACCCAAAATTTCCTAGGAATCACTAAGGATACATGCTAGTAGATTCCCTGGATTCCTGGGCTCATCAGTCTTGGCTATGGAAGAAAAAGCGCCATATATTAGATGCTAATTCAGAGCATACGTATAGGTGAACCTTGTTGTAGCTCTGCAAGGTTTTGCAACCTAGTTGGCACTGTAACTGAGTTTTTGAAATATCGTTCCATCAGTCTGACAATATTGCCGCTTCAGAATAGTGGGGAACATGGTAAGATCAGTAAGTTCCTTAAGCATAGTCCCTTTATTATGCTTCATTTGCTGCGAAGTGAGTTCCTTGGTCAGAAGAGCTGCTGTGTGGAATAGTATGAATGTGGTTAAGGCATTCTGTTATTTACTGTTTATTCCAGTAAAAACAAAATGTTGCCCCTTCTATGATGGAAGCCATCCAATGTAATCAATCTGCCACCAGGTTAACTGGCTGATCACCTGGAGAAGTGGACTTCTCAGTGTTGGTCTCTGCTGCTGCGAGTGGTTACGAGAGGTTAAGGTCACACAACTAATAAGAAAATGCAGCTCCAAAGTCTTTGTCTTAACTCTTACACTCTATCTGGCCTGTAGCAATGAGAAATGTCCCCAGAATGAACACAAATAAAATAGTTTTCAGAAAAACCCTGGTGTCGAGGACCAAGTGCTGAATTAAACTCACAAGACCTGACTCTGATTGCAAGTTGGCCAGTAACTTTTTATATGAATCAAGTAGCTCCTTTTATCCTTCTTTGACTCATCTGTAAAATGACACTGTGAGCCTAAATCATGAGTCTTCAAATAATATTAATAATGTTTGGCTATTCCAAGGTTTTACTAGCGAGAAACTTTAAGGGATAATTAGGGAGGGCAAATGGGTGGTTTCTGGGTGGCTTCGCACTGCCATCTTTACTTCAACCAGAGAATCTGTGGGAGAATCTATGAGAATCATCTGTGGGAGTATGAATACCACTGGCATAGAATATCAGTATCTTCTATCTTCAACATTATAGAGGAATGGAATTGAGATTTAGTCAACGTTTGCTATATTGCTAGTTCTTCTACTTATGAGTTTAAACCTAAAAAACTATTTTCAGTTATATATTGCTTAGTTGCTTAACACAACCATATGTTATTTCTTGCAATTTTTTGGTTGGCCAAGTAGTTCTTTTGTTCTACATGGTATTGGCTCAGATATCTCATGAAGTTTCACTCAACTAATGACTAGGCTAGGCTGTAAGGCTTCAGAAGTCCTATCTCACATGTTTGTCATCTTAGTGCTGCCGGATGGTTAGGAAGCCTTGATTCTTTACCTTGTATTTTCTCACCCTCCGTCACCTGTACATGACACCTCTCCACAGCAGGCTAGCCTGGACTTATGTAGCATGGTGGCCTCTAACTGTCATTTTTTTTTTTAAAGATTTTATTTATTTCACAGAGGGAGAGAGATCACAAGGAGGCAGAGAGGCAGGCAGAAAGAGAGGGGGAAGCAGGCTCCCTGCTGAGCAGAGAGCCCGATGCGGGCCTTGATCCCAGGACCCTGAGATCATGACCTGAGCCGAAAGCAGAGGCTTTAACCCACTGAGCCACCCAGGTGCCCCTCTAACTGTCGTTTATGCCATATTTGATTTGTTAGTACAAGTTGCAATGGCAGTCCAGGTTTAAAGGGAAGAGAAGTAGACTTCCACCCCTTGATGGGAGGAGCTATGTGTATGTACAGGGAAGGAGAAATTATTGGCTTGTTTTTTGTTTCATTGGTTTTCTTTACTGGTTTTCTGTTCTCTATTTCATTAATTTTGGCTCTAATCTTTATTATTACCTACTTTCTGCTTGTTTTTGGATTAGTTTACTCTCCCCCCACACAGAAGGTTATGATATCAATTTCAGATCTTTCTTATTTCTAAATATAGTCATTTACAGCTATAAATTTCTCTTTAAACAGTGCTTTAGTTGTATACCATGAGTTTTGGCATGTTATGTCTTCAATTTCACTCAACACAAGGTATTTTCTTTCACTTGTGACTTCTTCTTTGATCCATTGGTTATTAAGGAGTGGGTTGTTTAATTTCCACATATTTGTGAATTTCTAAAATTTCTTTTGTCAACTGATTTATAATTTCGTTCAATTGTTGTCAGACAGCATAATGTGTATTATTTCAATTCTTTTGAATTTATTGAGGGCTTGTTTTGTGGCCTAGCATATGATCTATTCTGGAGAATGTTCTGTGTGCTTGAGAAGAATATGTCTTCTCTGTTCTTTGTTGGTCTACCTGGTTTATCATGTTGTTCAAGTCTGCTCTTTCCTTGTTGACATCATAGTTATATTCATTATTGAAGGTAAAGTATTGAAGTCCCCAGCTATTATTGTTGAATTGTCTGTTTCTCCTGCAGTTTTGTCAGTTTTGCTTCTGGTATTTTGGGGCTTGGTTGTTAGGTGCATAGATGTTTATAACTGTTGTATCTTCCTGATTGATGCTTTGCCACTATTAAGTGTCCCTGTTTATCTCTAACTACTTCAGCTTTTCTATGGTTGCTATTTACATGGCATATCTTTTTTCCATCTTTTTACTTTCTATATTTTTATGTCTTTCAATTTAATGTGTGTGTCCTATAGACCTATATAGTTAAATCTTGGTCTTGTATGAGTCTGACAGTCTCTACCTTTTAATTGGATTGCTTAATCCATTCACATTTAATGTTATTACTATATAACAGAATTTATGTGTGTCATTTTATTTTGTTTCTACATAATGCATGTTTTCCTTGTTCTTCTCTTCTTCCTTTCCCATTAAGTGAATATTTTCTAGTGAAACATTCTAATTCCTTTAATGATTTTTTCACTATGTATTTTTGGGTTGCTTTCTTGGTGGTTTCTTTAGGGCTTACCACATACATCTGAGTTTATCAGAATCTATTTTATATTTGGTACAAATGTAATTCCAGTGAGATATAGACATTATTCCTATGTATCTCTATTCCCTCTTCCCCATTTGTGCTATTGTCATTATACATATAACATCTATACATGTTATAAACCTGATAATACATTGTTATAATCATTACTTTATATGGTTTTATGTCTGTAAACAAACTTTAGAGGAAAAAGGAGACAAATATGTATTTATACGGTTTGTTATATTAACCTTCCTATTTTCCATTTTATAGTTCTTTTCATTTCTGTGAATTCAAGTTACCATTTGGTGTGATTTTCTTACTCCAGTACAGCTTTACTCTGACCCTCCACCTTTGTGATATTATTGTCAAATATGCTACACTTGTATGTGTTATAGGCCTAACTGTACAAGTATATGCACATTTTTTATACAGCTGCTTTTTAAATTGGCTAAGAGAAGAATGTAAAAGAAATAATCATTCATGTAGTCTTTTATAACTATATAATTACCTTTGCTGGTACATATTTTGCTTTTTTTGTGCATGGATTCCAACTACTGTCTGGGAATACTTTCTTTCATCCCAATGAACTTTCTTTAGTATTTCTGATAAGGTGAGTTAGTGACCATTAATGGAGACAATCTACCACAAATTATTGTAGAATTCAACAGAGCCATGAACTGGACCAGAAGCATATCAACTCTACCTGTCACCAACAGATGGCATTAGAGTTTGCATCAATAGCACCACAGATGCATTTATGATCACATTTGTTGCAGCTTTAATTGTAACTAGAGGAGGCTTTAGTAATGCTGGCTAGTGTGCTAAGCAAGGCTTCTGGGGAGGGATCGCAGGCATGGGCTAGGGCTTCATAGTGGTCAAAAATGGCTGCCTTGGTTGGTATGACCCACAAAACAGGAGAGAAGGCTTCTAGCTCTAGCTTCTTTCCAAGACAAAGAAAATATTCTGTTATGCTGTGGCATCTTGAAAATAGGTCATATCTACAGTCACGGTTATTTTGTGGTGACCCTGTAATCTAAACCAGTTCCTTACTCTCCATTTAATTTGGAAAAATCATTAAAATAAAATAAAACAAGATCCCAATTGGGAAAGACCTGCTCCCTAACAGATAATTACTTTTTCCCCAGAAAATGTGTATCTTTGGATATACCTGGTGTGGGAGAAGCAGTGCCAAACACCATGATGGGCTAGGCACTATGCTTGACATCATCAACAATTTCTCTCTAATGCTTCATGCAAACAATGCTGTAAGGCAGATGTTATTATCTCCTGTTTATAGAAGCAGAATCTGGAGCTCTGAGAGTTTAAGTAACTAGCTCCAGTCACATAGCTAGTACATGGAAGAGAATTGAAATTCAGGTCTTTGTATCCTAAGTCACATGGCAATTATAAAGGTCAAAGTGGTAAATTTGGGGTGGTGAAAGCACATTTTAGATCTTCTGCTTTAGCTTGAATCTCTCTTTGTTTTTCTCTTTCCTTCTTTCTTCCTTCCTTCCTCCCTTCCCCTCCCTTCCCCTCCCTTCCCTTCCTCTCCTCCTCTCCCCTCCCCTCCCCTCCTCTCTCCTCTCCTCTCCTCTCCTCTCCTTTCCTTTCTTTTCCTTTCCTTTCCTTCTGGAGAGAGAGAGAGAGAGAGCGAGAGAGAGAGAGCGCATGAGAATGGGGGTGGGGTAGAGGGAGAGAGAGAATCCCAAGCAGGCTCCTTGCCCAGTGTGGAACCTGACACGGGCTCAGTCTCACAACCCTGAGATCATGACCTGAGCTGAAATCAAGATTTGGATGCTTAACCAACTGAGCCATTAACCAACAGGCGCCTCAGGCTTGGACCATTTTTGTTAACATTCCTTCCTTCCCCATTCTGCCAGTGCCCAGTTTGTGTTCTGTGGTTTATCCTGTTTTATGTATAGATTGATGCCCTGGTTTAAGTATACATTCTATTTAAGATTCAGTTGTTTGGAAATTTTCGTATGTTTGTTTTTTGTCCTTCTCACTGATGGGAATAAACTTGTTCACGTTTCTCTTTTTACTTCTCAATAATAAAAAGTTAGTTGGGGGTTTGTTGATGCTTCAAGTTGACTTGCAGGTGTGACACCTTGAGGGCTTTCATGAGACTATTGTAATCAAAGCTTAATTAGATTCCTGGCTGGTGGGTAAAAAGTACTGGCCTGGCTGTTAGGAGATCTTATTGTATCACTACATTTACCACAAACAAGTTTCCTCACTGTGGGAAAGTTTTTTTGCCTTGCTGGACTTCCATTTCTACATCTGTAAAATTAGGGGGCTGTATCTGATACTCCTAAGTTCCTTTGGCCTTAGGACTAAGGTTTTGCTATGGCCTCATCAGACTCCTATAGCCTGGGAGAAGAATAACTTCAAAGGCCCAGCAGGTGGTGTTTTCTTTGTCCCTCCATCACTCTTGCCACAGGACACAAAAGGCAGTTGCCCAGCTACTGACTCATTCAAGCTCTTTCCCACCCAACTTGTATAGTTTCATTTGAAACCTCATGCCTTGTTATCTTCTGAGGTTTTTTGGCTTCTGAATGTAGAGACTCACTTCCTCTGGTATCTTGGTACCGCCAATATAATGATAGTACTTGCTGCCTTGTATTGAGCCCTACAATATTCCAGTGTTATATTATGTTATGTTATGTTTTGTTATGTTATGTTTTCAACACCTACTATAGGAACTGTTAAAAGCACTTTACACAGATGATCTCATCTAACCATTGCAATATGCCTGTAAAGTGGATACCATGATTATCCCCAATGTGACAAGATGAAGAAAATTAAGACCAGAGAGAGAGAAAGAGACAGAACTAGATTAGAACTCAGGCTCTCTGACACCATAATCTGTATTTTCTCTCTCTTTCTTTCTTTTTCTTTCTTTCTTTCTTTCTTTCTTTCCTTCCTTCCTTCCTTCCTTCCTTCCTTCCCTCCATCCTTCCTTCTTTCCTTCCTTCCTTCCTTCCTTCCTTCCCTCCATCCTTCCTTCTTTCCTTCCTTCCTTCCTTCCTTCCGGATTTTATTTATTTATTTTGACAGAGACAGAGAGAGATCACAAGCAGGCAGAGAGGCAGGCAGATGGAGAAGGGGAAGCAGGCTCCCTACTGAGCAGAGAGCCCGATGCAGGGCTCGATCCCAGGACCCTGAGATCATGACCTGAGCTGAAGGTAGTGGCTTAACCCACTGAACCACCCAGGCACCCCCATAATCTGTATTTTCACCACAAGCCTGTCTCCTGTGGGAAGTGAAAGACCTGAGCACAACTAACCTGAATGGGGGTTCTGGGAATGTGGTAAATCTTTCCAAACTGTATGTCTGCTTCCCAGTGGGAGAGGAGAAGAATGGATATTTGGAGATAACCATAATTTGTAAGTTGGTCTTTAGCTCAAATTGGTAAAAATAATTTTAGACCAGATAAGAAATTCTCAGTAGCTCATAACTAAGAACTACCTACGAAAGTAGGGAGCTAGAATACAGAAATGTCAAGTGTGGTGTTCCTATGGGTAGGCAGAAAGGATAGGACTCTTCTGTCCAAGTTGGAGAATCAAACCAACTGTTCGGTTATCATGTTCCCTGCCACAGTTGCATCCAGTGGAACTGTATATTCAAGCAGACCACTTCAAAATGGCTTTAAGGACCATATCTACCTTGAAGTTCTTGGAGATATGTGCTGATGGTGTTACTCATCTACCCACAAGACCAGATAGCTTTTCTAACCAGTGTAGCCTCCCACCCATGTGAAGTGCCTTTCATGGACAACACTGACTGAGACCACAGAGTGGAGACAGTTGTCCTTTCTGACCTTGCTTGTATTCTTTGGGTTGAAGGTTGTAGGAAAAGAGAGGAACATCCAAGCTACTTTTCATAGAAGAACTCCAAGTCTTAGATTGTTCATACCCATCTAAGGAGCATCAGGAAGGTTGATTATAATTTTGAAGGTCAGAACCAACCATAAAGTATCAATTTTTATATTGGTATTTTGGTGATGGGAAGCCCTTTTATAGCAGAGCTTTCTGCTGACATACAATATTTCTCCATAGATCACATATCTTGGTTTAATAGGTAGATGGCAGGTTTTTTTGTGTGTTCTTGAATGAATTTGACATGTACACAACTTGAATCAAGCTGAGAAAATTGTCTGTTGTTGCTTTACTCTTTACCTCAACTTTGGCCTTCCCACACAGGAAATATGCTTGCAAGAGAGATCTTCAGGCTACCAGCTAGTGCCTGTACTTCTTCAGTGACAAGCTAACATTGTCTTTACATAGGTGGGAAAATGGAGGCACTTATTCAGAATAAGTAACAAACATGCAAAATCTAGAATGTACCTCTGTGGGTGGGGGAAAAAGTAACTAAATGATGAATAATAATTCCTTTTATAGATGCTTCCCTAGGAAAAGTGGAACTATTTTTAGAATAAAGCACCCTGGTGTCTAAAGCTTCTTTTAAAATTCTATATTCAATAATTTTTATGCAAATTTTTAAATTATTTTTCTTGTGCCAAATACAAATAATGATAGTCCTTTTTAACAGCTTAGCAAAGAGCTGTTCTAATGGTGTCATTTTGGTTTTACAGATTCATTTAGCTGGAGGAACATATTTACAAGAGCCAAACAGGATTTTATGGAGTAATTAGTGGCTAGAAAGAAGGAGAAACAAACATTTTTTTTTGAAATAGGGGGGAATCAAGTGCTTCTGATAATCAGATAGCTTGTGATGTTCTTCTAATTCCATCAGATTCATCTGATCTGAACTATAGCTACTATTCCTACAGACACAAAGCATACTTGTGTTCCTAAGCAGTGGGGCCAGATAAGAATGACATTTTTGTCTTGGATGGGAAGGTATTGGTCCAAATCCAGTCTTCCTTTAGACCAAGAAAGTTTTGATGCTGGCATACCTGAGGCTTGGGGAAGGTCTAGTACCATCATAAATACCACCCACCATTCCTACTCTTCAACCATTTACTAACAAATTACAAGGAAATGAAATCAATCTCGTTTTCATTTTCTAAAGCTACTGTTGACCATAATCCTATAATATATAGATATTCTGGAGTAGTCTAGGCTTTATAAATCCCCTCCCATTTTCTAAAAGGATCAACTTCTGTACCAAGAATTCTATCATAACACTTGTGGCTTTAAGTTTGGCTTCTCATCATGGAGTAAGAATATCCCTGCTAGGATACTTTGCTTCTAAAATGGCTCTAATGTTCCCAGACTCCTGGTATTCATGCCCTTGTTTGAGACTAGACTGAATCTACTGACATGCTTTTTAGAGTATAATAAGGCAGAGTGATGGGGTGTCACTTCTGGGATTAGCTTTTATTTATTTATTTTATTTATTTATTTTTTTAAAGATTTTATTTATTTATTTCACAGAGGGAGAGAGATCACAAGGAGGCAGAGAGGCAGGCAGAGAGAGAGAGGGGGAAGCAGGCTCCCCGCTGAGCAGGGAGCCCGATGCGGGCCTCGATCCCAGGACCCTGAGATCATGACCTGAGCCGAAAGCAGAGGCTTTAACCCACTGAGCCACCCAGGCGCCCTGGGATTAGCTTTTAAAAGACCATAACTTTTGCCTTGCTCTTATTCTCTTTCTCATTTGCTTATCCTGATGGTAGCCTGCTGCCATGTTGTGAGCTGCCCTTCAGAGAAGTTCATGTGGCAAAGAACTGAGGGTGTCCTCTTGCCAATGAGGAACTGAAATTCTCAGTCCATAGCTCATGAGAATATAAATCTGGCTAGTAATTATATAGGTGAAGTTGGAAGTGGATCCTTCCCCACTTGAGCCTTCACATGAAACCCCAGCTCTGGCTGACACTTTGATTATAGCCTAAGAGATCCTAAGACAAAAGACCCAGCTGAACTGCTCCTGGATACCTGACTCAGAAACTGCGAGATAATAAATGTTTTAAACCACAAAGTTTTGGGTCTTAAAGTAACATTTGCATCCTAAAGTAAAATAATTATTAATCGTTCAATTCCAAATTCCAATCTTTATCCTAACTCCTCAGTTTTGTACTTTTATTCCTTTGCTTTTAGTTGGATTTAGTATGTTAATGTGTATTAAAAGTGGATTGCATATTTTGTTTTCCAACATTGGCATGTAGCATTTGTATGAATAATTATAATTATAATTCATTTCTGCTAAAATCGTGTCTGTCTCTTTAGCTCTTTCCTGACCCTTTCTTTCTAAAAGCATAGTTAATTAAACATAACTCTTTTTGCAAGTGTCAAAAACCAAACTCAAACTAGCTTAAGCATAAATTAGTCTTTACTAATTCACACGTGTGAAAAGTCTAATGAAGAAGACGGGCTTCACTATGACTTAGATGCAGGCATCTTAGATTTGAGGTATCATGACCCAGTTGCTCTCTTTGTCTCTCCATTGCCTCAAGGTCTCTGCTTTCCACATCTCTATCTCTGTACTCCGCATTTTCCCTATCTTCATTCCTAGGCCAACTCTCTTCTTCCTATCTGCAAAAATGTCAGCCCACAGAGAATCCAGAGAAAAGGGGAATGTGTCCTTTTTCTGGAGTCTTCAGTGATTCCCCCAAAGGTCTCTGATTGGTTTTGCAGGGTCACTTATCCCCTGGCTTATATCAATCACTGTCTGCAGGGTGAGCTTCTCTGATTGGTCATGTTGGACTCTTATCTGTCCCTGAGGCAGAAAAGTCCAGGTTACCTGGTAGACAACTCCAGAAAAATCACATGGAATTGGGGAGGAGAAGAGTTCCTCAAAGGGAAATAAAATACTGGGCAGCTAGAAGGTACCAGAGATCCACCAAGTAGAAAAATAACAGTTTATTTCTTGGAATATTGTGGTTATTTATTGCTATATAGTAAACCATCCCAATTTGATGACATAGAACAATAATAATGATTTATGTTATCTCTCTCACAATCCTGCAGACTGATAGGGCTGAACTAGATGTTTCCCACTTGGGGTCGTTAAAGTAGTTAAAATCAGATGGTAGCTAACATGGGTCATCTTAAAGGCATCCTCCTTCATGTTTGGTGTCTGGGCTTGGAAGACTCAAACAGTTGGAATTTCTTGGTCATCTATCTCTCTGTGGTGTCTCCAGTATGGTGGTTATAAGGTGGCCAGGCTCTTACATGGTGACTCAGGGTTCTAGAGGTCTATGTCCAAAAGGAGAAGAGAGAGGAGTCCATGTCTCTCCAAGAGGAGAGAGAACCAAGTGTATTCCAGAAGTCACACAGAAGTCCGCTGCCTTCTCTTCCTTAGAAGGGAGCCGTGTTCAAGGGGAGTGGAATGAGATTGTGCTCTTAATGAGAGAAGCATCAGGGAATTTGTGGACACATTTTTACCATCACCTGCAAATTTTAGAACATAATTTTTGTTTGTCTGAGTCAACACATATTGTGAATTATTCCCAGTTGAGGTCAAGAGTTGGCTGAGACCTAAGTGTGTTTGACAGAGGAAGGTGATAAAGGTACTCAATTCAAGGACTGAGGTTTTTAATTTCTAGAGTAGAAAAAAATTACGTTTATTTTCTTAATCAGTACTGCAAATCCCAACAAAGCAAATGATTTAATATTGAAAATTCATACACACCTGGGTATATGGTTTTTGTTTTTTTTTTTTAATTTATTGACTTCAGTGATGCTGCTGAAGGGAGGGCATTATATAGACCATTATATTTCCTGTGCATGCAGAGGCTCCTAGATATCTTTAGGGGCTTGTTTTTTTTTGTGTGTAAATCAGCATTTTTATTGAGAGAAGATCTCTGAATTGTAGAATTGCTTTTGTTCTCTAAGTTTGCCGAATCTTCTTGCATGTCATTATTTATAGTATATTTCCTGAGGGTTCCTAAACTTTATATTGTGTGTGTGTGTGTGTGTATGTGTGTGTGTGTGTGTGTGTAAATAAATGGTTTAAAATGTTTTATTTGGAAAACCAAATGAAGCAGATATCCTTTTCTGTCTAGAAAAACTTTAATGGCTGGTCTTATCAATTCTTTTTGTAATAGTTTGGATTGTAACTTTGGGCAAGTTATGTCATCTTTCTTTGTCTCAGCTTCTTTTGGGCTACATTGGGCATGGAGTGTAATACATTCAGGAGCTCATCTCTAAAATCCATAAACCTTAAAGTCAGACACTCAGCTTCACACATACAAAACACAAGCCCTCTTATACATGTATCTTACCAAATTCCTTCTAGATGTGCCTAAACCCCATAAACATTAAAATGGACATGCTCAGCTTCTCAGTAATTCCCCACTGCCTCTGTGTCACTGCCATATGCTTCCTCCCTTCCCCTGCTGATAAGATACAGAAGGAGATGAGGCGTGCATGGTGGAGTTCATGATGGACCCCATTCCTCTACTGGTAGGATATAGGAAGAGGAGATAAAGCAAGCTGGATTTCATGATATCATTTGGGGGTTGTCCTCTATGGGAGCAGTCAAAACATGAATAGTGTTGCAGTGCTGAGGCTGGACTGCCTGTGTATCTCCATGGGGGAGGTGGGGTGGGGACCCAACCAAACAGGAGAACACACCAGTGGGCTTGAGCAGGATGTATCTGTGAATCAGGGTGGTGAGAGTTGGGTTCAGATACCCCCACTGTCTCTGAGGACAGGGGTTTCTCCTGAAGTCATAGTAAATAAACATTGTAATTTCCTAAAGTTAGGATATTCTTGTGATTTGTTCTTAGACATTGAAGTCTGTGAAGCATCCTCTTAGTACTGGAGTTTTCCTTTGGAGTATGTGGCCATAAGTGCAGCGAGAACAGTGAACCAGGCTGACCCTTGGAAAGGGAATCCTCATAATGCCTTTTGTCTCTAAACAAAGTCCAAACTAGGGCCACCTCTGAGAACTTTGCCAGTCATAAGCCTTTGCTTTCAGAATCTTATATATCTACTTCCTAGTACAGTGCCCAGCAGAGAGTGAGAACTCAATAAATATTCACTGAATGAATTAATTTATCCAAGCAGCAATA
The DNA here is from genome assembly GCA_002007465.1 of Ailurus styani. Lineage (NCBI taxonomy): Eukaryota > Metazoa > Chordata > Mammalia > Carnivora > Ailuridae > Ailurus > Ailurus styani. The sequence goes on from LNAC01000550.1 coordinate 437,448, forward strand.
AGTAGTGAAAAGAGTGTGGTTATCAGAGGTGGACAGTCTTGAACTTGATTCCCAGCTTCACCTCTTTAACTATGACCATGGATGTGTTATGTATGGTCTCGGCATCAATTAGGATCCAACCAGAAAAACAGAACACTCTATGTATTTAAAATCAAGGGCTATAAGGTAGAGAATTGGTTATATGGGTGAGAGGCAGAGAAGCCCATAGGAGTTGGCAATCAGCAGCTATAGGAAGCTTATACCTCCTCCAGGGGAGAGGGACAGAGAGGAGAGGGAAATACTGAGCTTCAGGGGTTAGGGTCAACTGGCGCAAGTTGCTAAACAAGAAGATTTTGGTGGAGTTTTAATTTCTATAGTTTAGGGTGCCTGGGTGGCTCAGTGGTTTAAAGCCTCTGCTTTCAGCTCAGGTCATGATCTCAGGGTCCTGGGATCGAGGCCCACATCTGGCTCTCTGCTCAGCAGGGAGCCTGCTTCCTCCTCTCCCTGTCTCTCTGCCTGCCTCTCTGCCTACTTGTAATCTCTCTCTCTCTGTGTCAAATAAATAAATAAAATCTTAAAAAAAAATAATTTCTGTAGTTTATATCATGGAAATAATAGAGTTATTACCCATATTCTTTTCCAAAAGAAATAGGTTGCCCCATCCAACCTACTTCTAATAGCTTCATGCAATTAAGAATCACTGAAATAAGTCGATTTTAATCAGTGATTGGTAAGCCTTGTTCATAGCAGATGCTTAATAATATTTTTAGCAAAATGAAATTTTAATGCAAACATGTGTGGGAGAGGTAGCAGAAGAGTTGCCATCATCTTGGGGTCAAATAGTTTATAAGATCCTTTCTGAATGCTGGGTGATAGATTGGCTTGGTTTCCCCTATGGATCCTTATTCAGAGGCACATAAAGAGGTCAGATCACCTTAGGATCTTTTGACATCATCAAATTACAAACGTGTGCCCTAAATTCTTCCATCCATCCCAAAGGTATTACCTGGCAGGTAACTCCTTGCCCGAAAGTGAGCTTTGATATGTGTATCACATATACATTTTAAGGATTCCTGACACCTTTAATACTATCTCTCCCAAATAAAAGGAAATGCATCCAGTAATCCTGAGACTTAGAGTAACATGAATTAGCATTTAGCCTCTCTGAAGAAAGGCTTCTGGGCTGTCTTCTTTAATTCTTCTAGAGAATTAGGCCTTCACCTCTTTGCTCTGTAAAACAGGATTTTCCGTATTGGTCAAGATGACACTTCACTTGCTTAATCCCTATTTTCTCAAAGCGTTAGAGATGAATTTAGGCTGGGAGAAAACATTTAAAAGGTCCAGATAAAAATCTTCCTGGGGGTTAGAAGAGGGATGGATTAGCGGTTGGGCTTTCTTTTCCCCAGACAAACTCTTTTTCATAAAATACCAATTGGCCCTACATTTCTTACTACAGAGAATGTTTGTGCTCATAAGAGTCAATTTGTAAATCTGTAAGAACACAAAACTTTCATCCAATTTTATGAAATATAATGAACATCATTAGAAAGTGTGTTTATTTGTTTCAGGAAAGAGAAGAAACCAACGTTAAGAAATTATTATAAAATTATGGAAAATTTTTTTCCCTGTTGCTTCTGAGAATTGCCAAACCCAGTCCTATCTCAGCATCTTTTGTTTATGTCCTGATGGGGCACTATCTCCTGCCAGCTCAATTCTTTGTGTCATTTGGGGGTCATTGAAGTCTCAGCTCAAATGTCATCTCCTCAGAGAAGTCTTCCTTGACTACCCTACTGGCAAAGTCTCAGCTTTCATAGAGCTGACCTTTTAGGGAGAACATTAGGGATAAACCAGTGGACATTTAATGTTTAATATGACAAGAAACTAAGTAAGGATAAGGAAGACAGAGAAAAATCTGGATGAGAGGCTAGAAGAGGACCTTATTGGTCAATCAGCAAAGGTCTCCCTAATCAGTGGATATCTGAACCAGGTAAGGATGGGAGCTTCTTCTTTGCATTTAAAGAAAAGAAATGAGGGCCTGTTGTGATGAGCACTGGGTGTTATATGCAACTAATGAATCGTTGCACACTACATCAAAAACTTATGATGTACTACATGCTGGCTAACTGAACATAATTAAAAAAATGACACTCACCAATTACAAATTACTTGAATGCCCTTCTGACTTCTGGGCTATGTTTCATTGACTGCCATTCTCTAAACTCTGGGTGGTCATAGCACCTGGCGGGATATTCTGGTTTACCTGTGCCTCAAGCACTCTCAACACATCAGCCAGTGCCAGGCACAGGGGTAAGAACTTGGTGACCCACAGTTATTGATAAAACCAAAGGATGGGGTGATCCTGAATAGGGAAAAGTCACAAGTCTTCAGATGTGGCTAGTTCAGCCAATGATTTCTTAGCTTCCTGAGGGTTATTTCACAGAAGATGTCTCAGGGGGGTGGGATGGGAAAATGAGATGCTTTGTTTCTTTCCCTGCTTTCCAATTTGTAAAAATGTTTAGGAGACATGCATATGGCCTGAACATCAGAAGGAAGATTAGCAGAAAGGAGGAAAAACCAGATTCCTCCTTTGAGTCATCTGGCAAGGGCAGAGGTCCTGAGCTCAAAGGAGGTTCTTCTGCCTGAAATAACTCATTCTGTCGGCTCAGTTCAATGGCAGGAAGAGTTTTCGAAGCCAAGCTTGGGTCTGGGCTTTAGTTCACTTGAGGGAAACCTCTGGAGTTATTTCTAGCAGGCACACAATTTCATTGGTTCAGTTTGGGACCCAAAAGTGCCTGAGGGAGAAGTGTTCATGTGGCGTGAATATCATTTCCAGGCCCCAGGGGCTAGTAGCCAACCTAGTAGCATCCTGTTGCATGACAATGAAGCGACCACACCTCCTGTGACATCCAGGGATGGCAGGAGGAAGAAGGACCCTTAAAGGGCCAAGCTGTAAAACTTTCCAATGTGTCTAATGCTGTAGAGCCTGATGTCTTTGAGCCTATTTGAAACAGAAAATAAATTGCAGATGGATTTGTGAGAGAGTCGCTCTGGCGAAAATGCCTTTGGAATCTTAGAACATTCCTATCCCCCTCCTTTACTTGTTATCAGCTGTTAATGCAATGGCTTGCATTCATCCTGGGTATTGCATTGAACTGAAGTTGAAAAGTGTCTGCAGTTACACCAGGACCAACGCTTGGGGAGATAAAGATGATCAGGGCGCCAAGACCAGCATATAAATTAAATCCATGTCCTGGTTACTCTGTTTTCCTCACACGGCCTGGTGCTCAGGTTAAAATTCATCAGATGGAGCCTCTCAGGGTCTTTATTCTAACTTAAGTCTTAAAATCCCAAGATTTCAAGAACTGCCTTTTTTGGCTTATTTTGCCTAGTTTTCCGTGGCTGGGGGGCTTGGTGATTTGCATAATGCTAGGTTAAAATCCTAGGAATCTATGCTACATGGGCATTTTGTAGAACAAGAATAATCTATGCTGTGAAGGAAACCAGACTAGTAACAAAATTTTATACAATGACCTCAAGACTTTACCTTTGCTGAATCTATTACTGTCTCTCTTTTCTGTTCTCCTTTTGAGAGAATGGAAATGTAGACCACAGCACAGAGAAGACAATCGATCTCTCAGGGTGCAACATAAACCAGACATAGCAAGGTGACATCAACTGCACAGCTCTAAGAAGAATGTGAACAGGGGCTATCTGAAGGTGATGATTCACTGACTTGGGGAGCAGTGCAGACTCTTATCCGGTTGATCTGTTGGACACATAAATGGTTTAGAGGAGTCTCAAAACCCTCAATTCCCAGTAGCATCTCATTCACTTTTGATTTGACTCCTGTCTGTTTGGTCCGACCTATCATTTGGAGTCTCTTGTTAATGGTTGGGATGGAGCAGGGCTGCTGTCCTGGTATAACTGCAAAGCCCCCCATTCTCAACTTAGTCTATGTCAGTGGTTCTCAGCCAGGGCTGATTTTGTCCCAGAAGACATTTTACAATGTCTGAAGTCATTTTAGATGGTCACAACTGGGCAGGGAGTACTCCTGGTATCTAGTGTGTAGAGGACAGGGATGCTAAACATCGTACAAAGCACAGGACTGTCCCCCACAACAAAGAATTATCGAGGCCAAAACATCTATAGTAAGAGGTAGAGAAACCCTACTTGACATGGATGATCAAATCTCCACCCATTCCAGCCTCCTTCACCCCATTGTCTTCCAGGGTGGCCCTGGGTGGGTTCAGGACAGAAAATGTTTTGTTTTAAGATTCTTTTTTAACAGATTTGCTTTAATCTCTGCCCTGTAGGGAATACCGAGTTGATTCCGAGAGCGAATAGGCTTTTTTTTTTTTTTTTTAAGATTTTATTTATTTATTTATTTGACAGAGAGAGAGAGAGAGAGAGAGAGAGAGAGAGAGAGAGATATCACACAAGTAGGCAGAGAGGCAGGCAGAGAGAGAGGGGGAAGCAGGCTCTCCACTGAGCAGAGAGCCCAATGTGGGGCTCGATCCCAGGACCCTGGGATCATGACCTGAGCTGAAGGCAGAGGCTTAACCCACTGAGCCACCCAGGTGCCCCACGAATAGGCTTTGGAGTGGGGCAAATGGAGTTCCCCTTTTTGAGTCTGCTGCATACTATCTATATGTCCTCGAGCAAGTACATTTAACTACTGGGAACTCAGTTTCTTCATTTATAAAATGAAAGGAATAATATCTGTGGTGAGGATTAAACAAGAAAACAGAAAACACAGAGAACCATGCCTAGCACCTAGAAGACTCAATGAGTAGTGATTCTATAAAGAAGCTTGAGCTGGACTCCATAAGCTGAATCTGATAACAAGGTACTGCCAGTAAGCATCTGTGCTAAGCTGGACAAGTGATCCCTGCATTTATTATTTTTATTGTTGGTGATTAGGAAAATATATGGCAGTTTCTGTGTCAAATAAAGATCCCCTGACCACTATGCCCTCTGGGGGAAAACTTTGCTTATGTATGGTGTATGATCTTTGGCATGCAGGCATTGAAATCGAGATAGAAATACAATTATAAACAAAAGCAACTGAGAGAACAAACACTGAACCCATAAAAAATTAAATAATCACTTGGATTCTGTGGTGATATTTTGGAAAAATTCTAATTGAGAAAGAAATGCTATTTTAGGGAAGCATTTCTTTTATCTTGAACCATTTAGCTTAATGATCCTGGCCTGTACCCCCACCCCCAACCTGACTCCCTAGAAATTTTTCTGAGATATCAGAATTTCCACGCAGGTTTCTCTGCACCCACGAGTAGGACTACTAATAGGATTCTGAGAATGCCTTCAATATGGCTTATGATAGATGTCTGTGATGGAAGGCCCCTGTGGTTTTCATTTTGGACTTGACTTAATCAAAAACAATCATGCTAACAAAAGAGGGTGGGAGGGAGTCTGCCTTTCCCAATTTTACTATTGTGTGGCCAATTTAACGTCGGACTTTTCAAAGGGCTTTAAAATGTAAGACAGCAGGAAAATACAATTTAATATAGAAATGCCAGCATGAACTAAACTTAAGTTGAGTAAATCAAGCATGAGGAAGTAGTGTCTAAAGCGTATAGATTTTGCCTTTTTTTTTTTTTTTTAATTTCAGTGCTCACCAACACAGTACCATAGAGTTTGCTTTTCCATGCATGAACACAACCACCTGCCTGGAGAAGGCTTTCATCAGACACACCCCGGCAGGTACTAGACTACCTCTCACCAGCACCTTCAGCCAGTCTGATTTCCCTGTTGGTTAAATACGATGAGAATTTAAGGTACAAGGCTAGCATCCCATGCCTAGATAAAAGAAGAAACTGATTACATCATATGATACCCAAACTCATCCAAAGTATTTCTTCCACTCAGCAAGAGTCTCTGAATTCCTCTGTAAGATTTTTAAAAAAGATTTTATTTATTTATTTGATATAGAAAGAGAGAGATTACAAGTAGGCAGAGAGGCAGGCAGAGAGAGAGGAGGAAGCAAGCTCCCCGCTGAGCAGAGTCCAATGTTGGGCTCGATCCCAGGACCCTGAGATCATGACCTGAGCCAAAGGCAGAGGCTTTAACCCACTGAGCCACCCAGGCACCCCCCTCTGTAAGATTTTCCTTTGAGCTGAAGCATTGTAGACCCTAAAGCACAGGTATGGTATTCTATTTGGAAACAGCAACCCAGTGGCTATCAACCTTGGCTCCATATTAGAATCACTTGGAGAATCTTTAATAAAAAATATTTATACTATTCATATCTATAAGAAATATATTTTAATTGCCATAGGGTAGAACTGGGTATCAGTATTAAAATCTCTTCTGCACAATTTTCTAAAGACTTTTTTTTTTTTTTGACACACAGAGAGAGATCACAAGTAGGAAGAGAGGCAAGCAGAGAGAGAGGGGGAAGCAGGCTCTCCACGGAGCGGAGAGCCGGATGTGGGGCTAGATCCCAGGACCCTGGGATCATGACCTGAGCTGAAGGCAGAGGCTTAACCCAGTGAGACACCCAGGCGCCCCTCTTCTGCACAATTTTCTAATTTGTCACCGGGATTGAGAACCATTGCAGTACCAATTTAGGCTCTGGTCCTTGGATATTCTTTTCTGAACCGAAACTCCTGCAGATTACCACACATTTTCTTCAGTCACGATGACTCACTTTGGCATTGATTCTTGAGGTAGAACCTTGGGTTGGGGTCACTGAACAGAGAAACTGGAGAAGAAATGGCACATGTAGCTTGGACAATCTCCACAGGCAGGGTGATGGTAAAGTATTCAACAACCAATATGGCCTGGGCACTGAACTGTCAGAGCAAATGCTACTTAATACCAGGTCCACTCATTGGCATACCCCTAACTTTAAGAATCTGGGTATCAAGAAACTGGCACCTATTGACTCTTTCACACTGAATTCATCCTATTATCTTGGTCTCCTAGCAAAAACCAAAGTCAGGGGACAGGAAGAGATAGTTAAGAGTATTTGGGGACCAAGGAGGCAGTGTATGGGACTGGCTATCCACATGGGGAGGGAAGGGTTTAATAATAGAACAGCACTAGACTGATAGATTTGGGATAGAAAAGCAGATGTTAGCTACTCCCAGAGTTGCTTTGGTTCAGCCAGGTTCCTGGTTGTTGAGATGTTTTATAAACATAGTACCCTTTATAAAAATTCTAGAGATGAGCCATAAAAAACTTGGAGCTTAAAAAAAAAAGTCTTTTAATGAGAACTAATGGCTCTCAATAAACTCCTACAGGTCACATAGCAACCAAACTATAAATTGTAGAGCCTGAGACCCAAGGGAAGGGTCACTATGACATTGTGTACATATTTAAACTAATGACCTTCTGCCTGCCTGTTGGTGGCCAGGGGCCTTGCTCCTGCAATCCCATCATCTGTTTTCTCTGTGAGCCTAAGAGGTTCCAGGGAAAAAAGCAGTTCTATTTTTAAGTGCTCCTCCAACCCCAGGTTGGCTCTAATCAGCATTTCCCCCTACCCCGAAACCTTCTCTCTGGCAATCCTGGTCTGTTAATATAAGGCAAAAGTTGGAAATGCAAGTTGGTATATAATTTAAAATTCATCCTTAAAATTCTAGCATGTAATTGTTCTCTGACATGGGAAATTTGACTTGTCCCACATTAATCCAGGACACTCTTTGACATTAGTCTACCTTTGACTCATTTCAAGTTGATTTGAAAAAATGATGAGCATTGAAATAGATATGTTCTTGGATGCTCAAGAATTTATGATCAGAAAACTAAAAAATCAATTTATGCCATGTGCCTTCAGACACATTTCCAAGCTATAGTGATTTATTAAAATATTTGCCAGATATTTTCTTGTTCCTCTTTCTCTACAAATGCTTAACTGCTCACGGACAAGATTTTCCTTGACAACAATGAAGCATTACATTGCTGAGCTGTTATTTATATGATTTTTGAGGTCAAGAGGATATTTGATCTCACCATCACTACCACCTTCAAAGAAAAGGAGAGTTAATCTTATTTCCTAGCAGTCCACTGGTAAGTGAAAAATATCCTGGTGGCAAAGATAGGCTGTTTTTGAAAGGTCATTCTGGCTCCACTGTAGAACAACCTTCATTTCTGGTTCAGAATCAGTATTTAATGTCTGTGTAAATGATTAGTGACAGATCTTCATATACAGCTTTAAGGCTTTCTTCTCAGCCTAAGACCCCCAGCCCTTCTAAAACTGCAGCTGTGTAAGTCTTTTATTTATTTATTTTTAAAAATTTGTTTGTTGTTTTTGGACCTCCAGCAGCAAGGCTTCAGTTAATTGTACTCAGCAATTGGTGCCACATTATCATCACTGTTCTGTGAAAGATCTTCTTTGGTTCTGTTTGTTCATCATTCACTCCATTTCATTTACACATGCCCACTCCCATTTATGCAAATGGTACTCTTTGTGATTTTATAAATCATTTTTCTATTTTCTACCTTTATCACTGAACATTGTGCATTTAAGATTTGATGTCAACTTCGGGATCCAGTGTTTTCTTCCTGTTAACGGGAAAAGAGCTGGCTGGGATTGGTGGCTCCTCCCCTGTCCCTAGTGGGATGGACTGTAGCCACCCTCATTTTCCCAAAAGGTTCATTAGGTGCTATCAGCATGGGCAAGAAACTGCCCCAAAAAGCCGGCACCTATGCATCGCCTGTTTTAGCCTTTCTTTACCTGCATGCAAGGCAGCTCCTTTCTTCTGGAGCACAACCAATGATACATCTGGCTGTACTCTGGCCCAAGAACATTTCTTATGAGATGCTGTGGTAAAGGGAAACTGTGTGTTCAACATCCTGCTGCAGCCCTTCCCCCAGGACTTCTGTGTCCGAATGAGGCTTGTAGAGGCTTATAGAACGGCACTCAGTGAACATTTCCCAGTGCCTGTGTGTAGTCCTTTGCTTGTAACTCCTGCACAGAACTCTACGATGTGCATCCATTAAGTGTGACCTAATCTCCTTTCATTAGTGGACACCCAATACCTAGACACCCTGAACAGTGTACAAAGTACATTCTTATTCATGTCTTATTGTGAACCTGGGTGAAATTTTCCTTGGAATAGAATTTTAGGTCACAGGAAATGCTTTATTGTAATTTATCTGAATACTTCCAGAATGCTCTACAATTAAAATTTGCCCCTCTGCTGAAAGCTGATTGATGGTTGGATTCCATTTGAAAAGCTAGTCAGGAAATTTCGTAGTGTTTCTCATTACTTGGATTGGAATCTTGTGAGTTGTGGGAATGGCCAGTTTCTATCACCATGCTTAGAGTGGTAGAGAAAGCTGTTTTACAGATACAGACCAAAGTGGACTGTGCAGAGATACAGAACATCATGTAGCAAGAGGAAGAGATCCAGCAAACGGCTGTCTAGTTCTTGGGTCCCATCCTCCTTTAACTATTCCCTGCCCTTGAGTTCCACAATATATTCTTATCCCCTCAACCCACAGCAATATTCAAAGAATTATTGCTACTTATGACCAAAATTAGCTTTTAACACAAAAGGGATAAATCCTTCTAGAAATTGAGGACAACCACATCAACAAAATATGGTTGAAGTAATGCCAAAGTATCTCTTTCTCCTCTCTCTTTCTGGGTTATAATTACACTTAAGATAGTGCAGCAGTTCCTATAGCTTTATTAAGAAAACGTTTTTCATCATTTAGAGTTACTTGTCAGATTTTTTTTTTGGAACTATCTCTTCCATCCGATTATCTCCTACCTGAGAGTTGTTCCATCTTCTGTGCAGCTTTTGCCCCAATATTGTATCTTTTCTTTCCTCCCATTGTATTTTTCTTGGTTCATAGCCCATCTGTTGTGAATCTCAGATAAAATGTAGTAAAATTCAGATTTATGGCAAGGGAAAATCAAAATCAGGTGGTTTTCAGTTAAAGGAAAACAGACTTGTAATGGCAAAAATTTTGCAAAATCATGTGTAAACATAGAATAGATTGGATTCTCTTCACAGAAAAGAATAAGCAAGATAAGGGAAAATGACCTTGATTTTTCAGTTGAACATTTCTGCGTGGTCAAGACATAGATTGGTAAATAGTTGAGGTTGTGAGGAAGCAAGAGCCAAGGTCCTGTGAGTTCACCAAAAGGAAACTTACTTTTTCCAGTTTGTAAGCACTTGCTTTTCCCATGAAGATAAAAGGCAGAATTTCAAAGCCACAGTTCTTTTGCTCCCAGGAAATGTTTTTGAGTTCTTGCTATTGTTATAAAGTTTAACTTTCTTTCTTTCTTTTTTCTTCTTAAAATGAATTGCTGGGTTTATACCACATGTTTAAATTTTAAACCTCTTTTAGTCATTTAAGCTTCATGAAATGAACCAGAATAAGTGGATGTGGAAACCCCAGTGTCTGGCTTTTAGAGTATGGGAGAGCCTTCTTTACTCAAGTTGGACTTGTACGGGTCGCCCTTACTCCCTGCAAATAGGACTTGCCTTCCGAAAGCAGAAGTCATGGGGGCAGAGACTGTGGTTGTAACCTGTCAGCAACAAAGCCCTTTTTCCTCTCTGAGGGCTAAGTAGTTGGGACTTGAGGGAGGAGCTTCCTGGAACAGTCTCCTAAAAGGCTTCAATTAAAAGTTGCCAAAAAGTGGGCAAATGTTGTATTTGGCCAACCTAGGGTTTCAAGAAAATTTTAAATTTTGATGCACACTCCATCACTCCATTTTACTAATCCCCAGCTCGATTCACACATTTATGCTACCTGCTTGACCTCTGTGGGGATTTTGTAATACTTGGCTTAGGCAATAGACAAATGGTACCTGCTACCATTTATTCATTTATCCATCCATCCATCCATCCATCTGTCCATCCATCTGTCCATCCATCCACAAAACTTTACTGAGTGCCTTCTATTTGCTAGGCACTGTGGTACATGCTGAGGAGATAATGGTGAACGTCACAATATCAAGTCTCCGCTGTCCAGGAACTTGAGTCTGTACAAAAGATGGGCAGCACTCAAGCAATCCTACTGAGTCACTTCATAATTAGAAACATTGAGAAGCGTGTCTAAACCCTGTAGTGGAAAGAAACTGCCTCTAGACACAGGAAGAGGATGTGATCAGAGAAGGCTATCCCCAGCGAACAGTTGAGCTGGAATCTGAAGAATGAGTAGGAGTTAATGGGGGAGAAGGGTTGAGAAAGCACTGTGGTCTGAGGGAGCACTTGTGCAAAGCTGATACCAGGGGCTTGGTGTAGCCAAAGGACAGTAAGCTGATCTTGAGTTGGCCGAGCATATGGGAAGGTGGCTCCAGTTGAGGTGGGTCAGGTACACAGTGGCCATCTCTACAAAGGCATCACAGACCAATTAAGGCTTTCATTCTTTATCCTAAGAACACCGGATATCACTGAAGAGAGGGCTGTAGCATGATAGATAGTTCATAAGGGACGCTTTGGCTGCTACCTGGAGGTAGAGGAGCAGCAGGGAAGCAGCGAGACCAGCTAGGAGAAAGCTGCCTCTGGGAGAGAATGGTGGCTTGGACTTGTGTGCTGCAGGGTACTTGGAGAGTGGTTGGTAGAGCAGTGGATAGGAGATGAAAATGACAGTCCTAGGTGATGGGTTCGATGTGAAGGTGAGGGAGAGACAGGTGTCAGGAATGATTCCTAGATTTCTGGCTATGCCCCAGGAGGGGTGATGGCAGTCAACAAGATACGTGATTCTGGATGGGGAGTGCCCCTACTGCCTCTTGGTCATTGGGGTCTAACAGCCTCCCTCCAGTCATCTGTGTTTCATCTCCCAGTCAGTATACACTAGCTACAACTTAAGAAAGATGGTGTAGTGGGGAGATTTTGAAAGGTGACAGGCAGCGAAAGAAATAACACATTTTTTTTTACTGAGCACTTACAATGTGCCAAGCAGTGAGTGAGGCACTGGGGTTTTGGTAGTAATGAAAATTGGATCATGTTCCTGCTCCTTTAGACTATTGCCTAGTCATAAAGGGGAGACAAACAATAAATAATTAGAATTTCTTCATTCATTATTTTTGTTTCTGTGGTAAATACCATAAGGATAAGACAAAGTAGTCTGGTGGGGAAGGAGAGGGGGAAGAATCAAAGCAGGCACCCAAAGAGGGATAAGAATTAAAAAAAAAAAATTCCCAGAGGAGGAAATAAACATTTTTTTGAAGGCTCAAGGAGTCAAATGTGTGGAGTATTTAAAGAACAGAGAGAGAGGTGTCCTTCTCTCTGGTGAAAGCAGGGGGGTATGGTGGGACAGTGACGTTTGACAGAAATGGGGGAGAGACAGAATCCTGGTATTCAGGAGTTTGCTGCTGTCATTTACCTAGGCCTTTGAAAGTCGCTTTTTACAGCTTCCCATTCTTTGACCCCAAGGACAAAATGAAGAACTGAATGGGAGGGGCGTGGCATTCACCAGGCAGACGTTGTAACTACACACCGGTGGAAGCAAGGAGGGTGGTCCAGAGGAATAAATTTGAATTTCTTCTGTATTTCTGACTCAAGCTCTGATTCATCCCTTTTGTTTTTTTGCACTTGACTCCTTGGTCTGGGATAACTTTATCTGATCCTCCTTTAGTTCCCATTAGTTCTTGAGGTTACTTTTGGACCAGGGTTGTAGAAGATGTACCATATGGTAACCAGCCTCTTCAAGTCAGCCATGTAAGTGTTTTCCCCCTTGCGCTTATCTCACCACCTTATCCGGGAGATGTGGGTGCCATGCTTGCCCCGGATGAGAAAGGAGGTTAAAAAAGGTTTATAAAAAATAAGATGCCATGGTGGCATTGTGTACCCTGCCTGTCTTCTGTTCTGACATGTATTCTGGTGAGAGATACACTGTGATTCTCTCCTTCCTTTTTTTTGTTAAAATTTCCCCATTCTCCTTTCTCAGCTTTAGTGTCCTTTGCCCTGCATAATCAGAATCCTTTCCTCATCTTATAAGTTCCTTCTGTGAACTATAAGAAAAATAGCCCTCATAAAGAGCTCTGTCTCATTTAATAACTTGGTTGAAAGGAAGAAAAGTGTCAAGGAGCATTTTAATCTTTCCCATTTTCTAGATACACTCAGTTGAACATTAATTTGAGGCATCTCTTTAGAAAGAAGATCATGGCTTTCTTATCTTAGAGGCTTTCTTGATAATTTCAGTTGTGTGCATGTTGTGAGATTGGGTGTTTCTTCTTGGGCAGCTCTGGGGACAACATGATCAGTTCTATCTGGGAAATGAAATAATCTCCCACTTGTATATTTCTGGTATCTCAGTCTGAAGACAGAAAAACATAAATAGCGTTTAGATTTGTTTTGAAACAGATTAGGCACCCTAGATTTCACTTGAAATGGTGTGTGTGTGTGTGTGTGTGTGTGTGTGTGTGTGTGTGTGTGTGTGTGTGTGTGTTTGGGTCTAGGAAGTCACAGCAAACACAGGGCCATGGAAAAAACATAGAACAGGGAATTCAGAATTCCTAGTTAGAGTCTTGGCTCTGTCGGACCCCAAACTAAGTGTATAACCCCGAGTACATCATCCTGCTGCCCCAATCTCAATTTCTTCATCTGCAAAATGGAAATGAGGATCATAATTCCTATCCATCCTCATCAATGTGCTGATTTGGGGGTATGGACAAAGGCTTCATGCACATGAGAAGATTATTAAAGAATTGTTGCTTCTCCCCCCAAAGGCCGATCATTCATTCATTGGTTCATTTATTCAATAATGTTGGGGAGTGACGTGGCCTGACTTGGTAGGTGGAGGGTGACTTGGAGGTGTCATGAGTGGAGGAGACAGAGGAGACCAGGAAAGAAGTGAGAGTGGCTTAGACCCAGGTGGTGACTCAGAAAGTAGCAAGAAATGGAGGATTCAGGACGAGATGAATGGACTGATCAGAATCTTTATGGAGGAGATAAAACTAAAGAACAGGGTGAGTTCTTGGGGACAAATTGTAGAAAGGTATGATCTAAGAAGGAATAGGTGAGTGAGGCTTACGTGAGAACTGCTTTTTGGTATTTTTTAATCCTCAAAATTATATATTTAGAAAGGCAGAGGAAAAAATCTGCTTTCCACATAAAAGATCACAAGCCATCAAACTGATGGTTTTTCATTTTATGTAACATATGGAATGAATGATTTCTTTCTCTATTTTTTTATTTTTATTTTTACTTTTAAAAGATTTTATTTATTTATTTGACACAGAGAGGGAGAGATCACAAGTAGGCAGAGAGGCAGGCAGAGAGAGAGGAGGAAGCAGGCTCCCTGCTGAGCAGAGAGCCCGATGCAGGACTCGATCCCAGGACCCTGAGATCATGACCTGAGCCGAAGGCAGAGGTTTTAACCCACTGAGCCACCCAGGCGCCCTAATTTCTTTCTCTATTAACTTCCGATTACCTTAAACTAATTTCTCAGGGTGTGGCAATAGCAACCTCAAAACCCCAAAGTAACTTGAACCTTGTAGTGTAGTTCAAAATGACTTTTATGTTTTATTGAAAAAAGGCTGACTTTTGGGAGAATCATAATACCCATGGAGTGTGTTAAGATGCAGACTCACAATGGAGCTGCTGACACTTTCATTTGGCTGTTACACATTCATTGTTAACAGAATCAGAATAAATACGTCAGTACCAATCTGTGCAATAAAGCCTACATTATAAATCTGCATAATGGTAATAGGCCTGTTGCCTGACTAATTTATTCTCTCTTTTTTTATATTGCTGAGTGACAAATGTACAGCACGTGGATATGAGTTATGCTGTTTGAAAATATCACAACAGCAGACAACACTCTTTAGGGACTGTGATGGAACTGGATTAACTACAAAGAGTATGTCTACTTTCATTACTTTCTCTACTTCTGGATGGGCTAGTACATATTTTTTGTATGAGAGATGTTAATATACCATTATTATTCCATCTAAATAAATGAAAAACATGCTTTTATGTCACTTTTCATTCACATAGTGGTGTACATTATCCAGCTATATTTTGGGGGGAGTCATTCATTTATTTTTAAAATTTCCTATTATTCATGCATTTGTTGAGCATTTGTTTTACCATATGCTAGTCATTGTTCTAGGCATGGGGATTCAATGAGGACAGGCAGCCATTATTTCTGCCCTTCTGAATGGGAAAGACTGACACATACCCCAAGAGGGAATATGCACATTAAGAAAAGTATTTGCAAGTTGTAACATCATGAAGGGCCTAGTATATTGCAGGAGGGATTTGAATTTTAGTTTAAGGGTCATGGGGTAGCTTTTTGAAGTGTTAGGCAAAGGAATATTGAGACCTAGTATAGGGGAAAGACTATCATTTTGCTACTTTGTGGAGAATGAAATAGCCAATAACCACAATAAAAGATACTCAATATCATTAGTCATTAGGGAAATGCAAATCAAAACAATAATGAGATAGCACTTCACATTCACTAGGAAGACTGTAATCGGATTGAAAGATATATTAAATGTTGGCAAGGAGATAGAGGAATTGGTACTTCATACATTGCAAGTGAGAATGTAGGGTGGCCATTTTGGAAAGCAGGCAATTCTTGAGAATGTTAAATTTAGAATTAACCATGTGACCCAACAGTTCTGCTCCTAGGTATATACTCAAGGCAAATGAGAATATATGTTCAGAGAAATATTTGTACATAAATGTTAATAGCAACATTACTCATAATAACCAAAAAGTAGAAATAATCAAATGACCATCAACTGATGAATGGATTTATAGTATGTGGTATATCCATACAATGTGGTTGGTATTATTCAGTCATGAAAAAGAATGAAGTACTAATATAATAAGGATGTGTCTTGAAAACATTATGCTAAGTAAAATAAGCTAGTCAGAAAAGACTGTATATCCTAGGATTCCTTTTAAAAAAAAGATTTTATATATTTATTTATTTGTCAGAAAGAGAGAGAGAGAGAGAGCGAACACAAATGGGGGAGCAGCAGACAGAGGGAGAAGGAGGCTCCCTGCTGAGCAAGGAGTCGGATGTGGGACTTGAACTGAAGGCGGCCACTTAACCAACTGAACCACCCAGGCATCCTTCATAGGATTCCTTTTATTTGAAATGCTCAGCATAGGCAAATCCATAGGGATGGAAAGGGATTCACGTTTGCCCAGGAGTGGAGGGTAAGGGCGAGGATTGCCTCTGACGATCATGGGGTTTATTTCTGAGGTGATGAAAATGTTCTGGAATTAGACAAGGTGAGGTTGTATAACTCAGTGAATATTCTTAAAGCCACTGACTTACACACTTAAATGGATGAGTTGGATGGCATGTGCATTTTATCTCAATAAAGATGTCAAGAAAAAGAAAAAAAATGAGATAGGAAACCACTAAGAACACGGACTGCATGACTGGCCTCTCTTCTTGGTACATGTCAGAACTGGTCAGGCCTTGCAGCTGCTCTTGGGAAATGAAGGTGCCTACTATATACACACTTGGCGGCGGGGTTCCCTTGTACGTCACATAGCAGCTCCACAAAATGACTTCTGTTTCTTAGGACCAGTCATGCACTTTTATTTTTACTTGCTTTTGCTCAGTCTGTTATGATTTCCTTTTCCTTCTTTTTCTTTCTCTATTAGAAAAAAAGCGTACTAATTCTACAAGCTCAGTTCAAATTCCTCTTTGAGACTTTCCTTGGTTGCCTGGCCCTATAATACATCATTCTTGTTTTCTCTGGGCCTATTACATGTGGCCTGTGCCTCTGTAAGTGCTCAACCACAGAGCATTTCAAAGACCCACTTGTTTTATTTTGTTTTTTTCTTTTTTTAAGTATAATTAACGTACAATGTTATGTTAATTTCAGATATATAGTGTAATGATTCAGCAATTCTATACATTTCTCAGTGCTCATCATGATAAGTGTACTCTTAATGCTCTTTATTTATTTGACCCATCCTCCCACACACCTCCCCTCTGGCAACTACCAGTGTGTTCTCTGTATTTAAGAGTCTGTTTTGTTTCTCTTTTTGTCTCTTTTCTCCCTTGTTCATTTGTTTTCATTCTTAAATTCCACATATGAGTGAAGTCATACATCATTTGTCTTTATGTGACAGATTCATTTCACTTAGTGCTATACCCTCTAGGTCCATCCATGTTCACAGATGGCAAGATCTGGGCGCCTGGGTGGCTCAGCGGGTTAAAGCCGCTGCCTTCAGCTCAGGTCATGATCTCAGGGTCCTGGGATCGAGCCCCGCATCGGGCTCTCTGCTCAGCGGGGAGCCTGCTTCCTCCTCTCTCTGCCTGCTTCTCTTCCTACTTGTAATCTCTCTCTCTGTGTCAAATAAATAAATAAAATCTTTAAAAACAAATGGCAAGATCTTATTCTTTCTTTATGTCTGACTAATTGTCCATAGACATTTTCCAAAGACCTACAGATGGCCAATAGACATATGGAAAGATGTTCAACATCACTAATTATCAGGGAAATACAAATCAAAACCACGATGAGATATCACTTTACATCTTTCAGAATGGCTATAATCAACAACACTAGAAACAACAAGTGTTGGCCAGAATGTGGAGAAAAAGGAACCTTTATGCACTGGTGGTGGGAATGCAAACTGGTGAAGCTACTGTGGAAACCAGTATGGAGGTTCCTCAAAAAATTAAAAATAGAATTACCATATGATGCAGTAATTCCGCTCCTGGGTATTTACCCAAGGAACACAAAAACACTAATTCAAAAAGATAGATGCATCCCTATGTTTATTCTGGAGAGCCACTTTGAGTTCCCTTTTTCTTTCCCTCCCTCCTCCTTTCTCTTTTGCCTTCTCTTCCTTCCTTCCTCTCTTCTGCTCCAGCTCCTATCCTCTCTCTCCTTCCATCCCTTTTTGATAATAAGGAGGAGTTTTCTCTGGCTTTAAAGCTCTTAAACTTTTCTCCTATCCAGTATCTACAGATCGGCTTGCAATTGGTTTCCCAAGGCTAGTTGTATAATAGATGTTCTTCTTACAGAGATACACCTTATTCTCATTACAACATTCTCCTCAACTTTTGCTAGAAGGGTATAAAAAGCAAAATTTTTCATAATCCATTCAACAAAACTTTCCAACAAATATTTGTTGAGCAGCTACTATGTGCCAGGCCCTAGTTCCTAGGCATAGAGCAAGAATCAGAACAGTTAAGGTCCTTACTATTAGTTAAGATCAGAAAATGACAAGTGTACTGCAGAGTTTTAAACTGGGTGATATGAGAGTGAAAGAGAGCCATCTTAAGTTTGAACGGCCGGATAAGGTCTGTGGGGAGATGTCATTTAAGCTATGATTTGAATGACAAGAAGAAACAAAAAAGCATTCCAAGCAGAGGGAACAACACTTACACTGGCTCTAGTGTCAGAAGGCAATTGGAGTGTTTTTTTCTTTTTAAAAATTTTATTTATTTATTTGAGCAAAAGAGCATGTGAGCAGGGGGAGGAGTGGAGGGAGAAGCAGGCTCTCCACTGAGCAGGGAGCCCGACATGAGTGGGGCTAGATCCCGGGACTCTGGGATCATGACCTGAGCCGAAGGCAGACGTTTTGCTGACTGAGCCACCCAGGTGCCCCCAAAGGTGCTTGGAGTGTTAAAGGACTCGAAGAAGACTTGGTGTGACCCAAATTTGGTAGATGAAAGAGAGAGGCAGCAGGGCAGTTGGAGAAATAGGCAAAGGTTAGCTCTTCTGTCGGTTTTGCATGTCCATGTGAGGGGTTGAGATTTATTCTAATTCCAAGGAGAAACCACTAGAGAAAATCAGGCAAGGGCATGGGTTTGTAAATATGTTGAAGTTCAAGGATTTCAAGTTTAAAAAAATTTTTGACCTACAAAAAAGTAACATTCTAGTTCAGAAAGTGAAAAAGGAAAGTGGAGAGATGATCAAGATGAGTTGAAGCTCTTCACCAAAGCTCTTCACCATAGCCAAGCATTGAACTGGAAACCAGAGAACTTTCCAAAATCCTGAGCTTCAAGTGGTGAAAAGAATAGGCCTAGCGATGTTTTTGCCAGAGGCTGCATGGTAAGTATTGTGGGTGCCATATTTCTGCACGATTCATTTCCAGCTTAAGGGCAACAGGAAAAGATTCTTTTCTATTAGAGTTTTAAAAAGACTTTCTATTAAAAATGTAAACCAAGATGGCCTTAAAAAAAAAAAAGTCCTTTCATTGACACACAGAAGAGAATGTGGATCTTACAATGGAACTGAAAAAAGATCCTGATGCTTAGAAAAACAAAGAACTGTAGCAGCACAATTTCCAGACCGAATTTTAAAGAGCTTTTTGGAAAAAATAATACTTTCTGATAGATATCCATTGAATATAGCAAAAGCTTTAATAGCATTTATTCCCCTTGGATATTGAAAATTCCATTCCTAGGAATTTACCTTAAGGAAAACATCATAGATTTGTACAAGCACTTAGCTCCAAGGATGTTCAACCATTTTTTAAAAAAATAGCAAAAATTTGTAAACCTTCTAAATATCCAGTAATAGAAGCATGGTTAAATAAATACTCTGAGGCAATGTAATATCTTCCATTAGGCACAATAATGTTGTAGAAGAATATTTAATGATGAGAATTTTTTCCACAAAGTATAGTTATATGAAAAATATGACATTCCCCCAGTAATTGCTATTAAGTGGAAACAAATTAAGTTACAAAATATGCTGTACACTTTAGCCTTAGTTCAAAATTGTCTGTTTAAAATGCAAATTGGAAGAAAACTTTTCCAAAATGGTAACAGTGGTTATCTTGGAGAGGTTGGATAGCAGATGATTTTTAATTTTCTCTCTTTTGAGTTTATTTTCTGAAATTTCTAAACTGGATGTAAATAAAAAGTAGTAGGAGAAATCCACTGAAACAAATTAATAAAAAATAGCCAAAGATTACCGGCTGTGTGCCAGGCACTAATCACTTTCCCTTTTTGTAAATAAGTTTATTTATTGCTTATAATCCTCTTCTGAGACAGTTGCTATTCTTTTTTTTAAAGGTTTTTATTTATTTATTTGACACAGAGAGAGAGAGATCACAAGTAGACAGAGAGGCAGGCAGAGAGAGAGGGGGAAACAGGCTCCCTGCTGAGCAGAGAGCCCAATGCAGGGCTCGATCCCAGGACCCTGAGATCATGACCTGAGCTGAAGGCAGAGGCTTCACTGAGCCTCCCAGGTGCCCTGACAGGTGCTATTCTTGATTTCATTTGGTATTGACAAAACTGAGGCACAGAGACTATTAATAACATGCCCAGGTCACACCTCTAACAAGTATGGGCTCTGGGTTTAGGATCCTAGGCATGGCGATGCCAAGTCCTCCCTTTTAACTGGGACACTAGGCTTCTAGCAAATATCTAAACAGAGTAAAAAGTTTCTCTGTTACCAAACACAGAATGGGAACTGTTTCCTCAACTTCATTTTTAGAGGTTATCACTAATTTCTTAGTGAGGAGTGGCTAGAGACTTTATTTTATTACCAATGCTGTAGAATGTAGATTTCCTTATAGAATATGGAGCCTGTCATTGTCTATAAGCCTCTCTGATTTGTGACTAAAAAACACAGATATGTTCTTGAATATGTAGCTACTTGGACAAATGGATTGTAATAGACTTTATGAGACAGGATTCTGATGATTCTCCAATGGGAAAAACCAGGTAAGCTGACTTTGTATCATTGTCTTAACCAGACTTCTATCTCTCTAATACATCACTTGTATTTACCATCATCTTGTGCTCGTTGGCTTGGGCTAGCTCTTGTCATGTCTTCTTTTTGTAAAGCTGGAGTTTATTTTAGAAAGAAGAGCATACAATAAGAGGCATGAAAGAAGACTTTACACTAAGAATGAAGCTAGAACGAAATGTCGAGAGAGGCCATAGTGAGAACTGTCCATACCCATGACAGTAGTGTGTGCCATCTAACATACATTGTTAACAAGTGCTTGCTAAGTGCTGGGCATTGTCCTGAGTGTACATAACATAGGCTATCCTCATCGTTCCTCACAGTACTCTGTGAGCTGGGTGCTATCATTCTCCCTACTTTACACAGGAGGAAGCTGGTACATGGAGAGCTAACTTGTTCAAGGCCATGTAGCCAGTGCTGGTCCTTTTAACCACAGGGCTATTTTTGCCTCCACAAAGGTAAATGGCTTCTCTCACGGTCACCACTCTATCCCTCTGTTCCTTCTTCAAATGTAAATCCTTAAGTGATTATTTTTATTAGTATTTTAGTTCTACTAAAGATAAAGGTGATAAAGAAAGTCAGCTTTTATCTTTTTGTGAACTTTCAGTGTTCTTTGCTAGAGAAAGAGTCCTTTCCCTCCTATTGTAAAAACTCTGCACTGAAGTGTTTATGTTCCTTTGGCTGCCCCTGGGGATTTGTGATTCTGAGTTGTGCTGGCAGAGAACGTGATGCTTCCACGTCTGGGGATCTGGGAATAGTCCAGTCCTTGTGAAATGACTTCAGTAGGCACTGAGTCAGAGTGACTGGAAGCCTTCGGAATCTGACAAATTTACACATTTTTTATCTACCTGTCACTGTGGCTTACTTGGTATATTCCCAGACAACAGGGCTGAAGTCCCCATTACTCTTGCATCTGAAAATGACCGAAAGGCTTTCTTGCTTTGCATCTGTCTAGCCTGTCCTCTGGGCAGCATCCGAGGCTGCTGGCATGGAAAGAACCTGTCACTGTCAGAGGACTGGGCTCTCTCTCTCTCTCAGGCTTCTGGGAGAGCAGAGCCCTGTTGTGGGCATAGCCCTTTCTGTCTCTGCCAGCTGCTTGCCAGGAGTCCCTAACTGCTTGTCAGCGCTTAGGCTGTGGTCCTTCAAACTGGGTATTGCTGTTGAATGCCATGGTCATTTCGACTTAGGTCATTTTCAGCTGGTTTTTAACATGGCACCTTTTCCCCATTGGCATTTTATACCTATCTCTACTCTCATGTCCTGAAAAAGATATTTTCTTTCACCTTGCTGTTTAACACCCACTCTAAGTAATTATGATGTTTATAACCTCACTTTCAGCTTTGCTTTTCTCTTTTAGCTCATCCTTCAATGAATTATAATGCATTTTAAAAGAATCATCACTCATTCCCTTAATATAAAAAACAATTGATATTCATTTTTTTAAAGTAGAAGAGGTAAAAAAAAAGAGGAAATGAAAATTACATGCAATTGAGGTGATCAGAGATTACTATGGTCATTATACAAGTGTCTTCCCTTTCTATTGGCATGTCGTAGCCTATACTTTATTGGATGGAAGTATACATATAGCCATATGGCTCTGAAATTTTATTTTAAAAGTTGGCTGCAACTGTAGCTGGATGGCCAAGGAAACTAGACATATTCGCTTGAGATAATTGTTATTTTGTTTTGCCTTACTTATTTTTCTCCTTTAAAACATGAGTACAGGGCACCTGGGTGGCTCAGTCGGTTAAGTGTCTGCTTTTGGCTCAGGGCATAATCTCAGGGGCCTGGGATCAAACCCTGTGTCAGGCTCTGTGCTCAGCGAAGAGTTTGCTTGTCTCTCTGCCCCTCCATCTCAATTTATTTCTCTCTTGCAAAAAAAAAAAAAAAAAAACCCAAAAAACCAAAAAAACAAAACACATAAATACATTACAGTATACAAATACTCAGTGTATAGTTCGATAAATTCTTACATATGTATACATATATATGTATATATATACATCTATATAACAACTACCAAGGTTGAGACAGAATGTTTTCAGCACCTCCACACCTCCAAGATTTGCTCTTGGCCCTTCTCAGTCTATAAGCCCCTCGCCCGTAAGAGGAAACAACTGTTCTGATCTCTATCACTGTAGGTTAGTTTTGTAGCTTCTTGAACTTCATATTATTAGAATAATATAGTAATTACCCTTTGGTGTCTGATTTCTTTTGATAAATGTCAGGTCTATGGAAGTGATCCATGTAGTTGAATAAACAGTAGTTTATTATTTTTTTTATCTGCATAGCATTCTTCATCTGAATATACAACAATTGATTTTGTTGAGGGAAAACTGGATTGTTCCCAGTCTTTAGGCTTCTTTAAATAAAGATGTTAATCTGAATAAGGCTGAGGGTTTTGTAGTGATTCCATTGTCACCCAGAGTCTCCCTCTGCATAGTCCTGCTCCCCACCCTCCCCCACTGCCATCAGTCTTGAAGGACTCGCTAATAATCTTCTCTCCTGTTAATTATCTCCACCTTTCAGTCCACTTCCTGGGACCCTGACTTGTAACAACAGCCTTGATGGATATGTTATATCAAAATGGCCATGCTGTTTAATTTGGCTCCAAGACTTGGACAAAACTGAACCTTGAAAGTCCAGTTTTCATGAGGCCCTGGTCACAAAAGAGATAGAAACTGGCATGCCAGGTGCATTTTGAGATTGAATGTCATGGTCAAAGGTAATTTCTAAAACATGAATGTGTCTTCTCAAAATTCTTTGGCAAAAGCTTCAGGTAAAATGAGAAAATTGGTATTTCAGAGGGTGTAATCTGGCTTTGTATTTATAAAGTGAATTGGAGAAGAGGTCTCTTTGGGGCAATTATAATAGTTCTAACGTAATATAAAAATAAAGGAAGGAGGGATGTGAGAGCCTTTGTGGAGAAAGGAGGCACAGTTTGAGGGCATCATGGCTGTGTGTAGGGTTGTCACTGAAGAAAACTGGAGAAGATGATGACACAGTCCTCTCAACCCAGATGGTCAAGATTGCATTTCTCATTCCATTCATTTGGGCTTTGGAGTAGAGGAAAACAGAGTGTGAAGGAGCATGCTTTTGAAAAACATAGACATCAGGACAAAACACTGGTGTGGGGGTAAGGACAAGCAAAGTTTAGTTCAAGAGCATAAAGAGTTTTTAATGATGGAACCATAAAAAATATCCATCAAGGAACAGGAAATGTGCACCTTTCATGTATGAAAAGATTTTAAAAGAATGAGAAAGATTTTAGAGGTCTTATTGTATGTTACTTACCAATTGCGCTACAACAAATTGTCACAAACTTAGCAGCTGTTAATGACAATATATTTATTTCACAGCTTCTGTGAGACAGGAATCTAGGGGCAACTCAGTGAGGCTCCCTGGCTTTGGTCTCTCATGGGGCTGCAGTCATCTCAAGGCTTATCTGGGAGGGATTCACTTCCATGCTCATTCACATATTTTTTGGGAGGATTCAGTTCCTTGTGGGTTATCAGACTGAGTTTTGGCTTCTTCTGTGCTGTGGACCACCCTCAGTTCCTTGCCATGTGGGCTTTTCCATGGGCAACTGAAAATATGGTGGCCAGGACATAAGAGGATAAGAGAAAGTGTCACCAACAGAGAGTAAGATGGAAGTTAGGCTCTCTTGTAACCTCTTCATGGAAATGACATCCCATCACCTGTGCTATATATATATATATATATTTTTTTTTTTTTTCCTTAGGAGTGAGTCACTAGGGCCCATAGACACTGACACTAAAGGGGTTATATAGAGGTGTGGGTACCAGGAGGTAGAGATCATCAGAAACCCCAGTGATCACTGTTAGAAGCTGCCTACCACCTCTGTATCAAGTCATGTTTGAGGACATGGTGCTGATACATCACAGAAAAACTCTAAGCATTTTTTACCACCTATAACTTTGCAGTTAGGAACTTCCATAAGCATATTAGAAATGTTACCCTTTGATAGGAGGCCATATGCCAGTGGACGTGTTTTTGCCATTTACTAATGCACTCAGTAACTTGATTTGGAAAAGTCAACTGTGCTATACTGTATAATTTCAAACACTTTTCTAGCAAGAATGTATTACTTTTAATTAGACTGATTTAAAGCTGTTAAGATTCTTGTCAGAAATAATTTTTAAGTGGATGTGTCAAGATAAAACAGCAGTTGTCAAGTGAAGAAAGCAGTAATTTGTGCATGTACTGTCTGGCTTATGAGCAATTGGGTCTTTAAATACTAACTGAGAATTTGTGCTTACAATTTCCTTTATAGAAGCCATTCTGGCAGTTAGAGATTCAAATCGTTGGAATGCTATTGTTTGTGGTAAATATTTGTCCTATGACTGGGGAATTAAATTTGGTTCCTACCCTGTAATATAGACAAAAGCATCACCAAGAAGAGAAAGCATTTAAGCAATCCAATTCAGCAATTGGTCAAACACATAGCATGAGCAAAGCATTCTGGGTGATTACAGAGTAGAATAATAATAACAATAATGAAGATCACTCTTTGATGAAAGCAAATCAGGTGACTTTATATGCACTTGAAAAAGTTTAAATTCTATTTGCAATCTTTTTAGACTATTAATTTCTTTAGAAAGCTTTTGGTGTTGGGCAATGAAAAGGAAGGCTTTTTGTCTGATCTCTAGGGCAGGATTTCTTAGTACTGGTACTTGATATTTTGGGTCACAGGATTCTTTGTTGCGGAGGGGTGTTCCTGTGCATTTTAAGACATTTAGCAGCATTCTGGGCCTCTACTCACTAGATGCCAATAGTTCTGTTCCCCTCACCCCAGTTGTGACGATAAGATATATTTCCAGACATTGCCAGATGGATATGGGGGTGCAGAGAGGCAAGCAAAATCACCACCCTATGGGAATTAACACATCTTTTGAATTAGGGAATCCTAAATTAACAAGATGTAGTTATCTTACTTTTATCCATTGCATTTATAAATCTGTTATCTTTTCTCTTGGTCTGCAAAAGCAAAATTCCATATGTTATATAAAAGATCATTCATTCTCCTATTTGTGGATTCCATAAACATTCATTAAATTCTTACTGTCTACAGTTGGTTTTACCTAGGCATTATGAATGATGTGAAAAAATAGAGATGTTTGTCCTCAAGAAGTTTGAGATCTCAGAGGCGGGGGCATAGAGATTTAGGTCATGTATATATATATATAACTATAGTGCAAGTAGAAAGCACTAAGTTTGACAAAAGAATGAGGTAAAATGTATAAGGTGTTTTAAAGAAGAACTTTTATATTTCCCTTACAGACCAGTGGTAGGTTAGAAGTTCATCCTTGAGCTGGGGTTCTGGAATCTGAGTTTAAGAGGGTGAGGTTGACCTACAGTTTTAGGTTGAGAGGGTAGATCTGGAGTTGGCGCGAGACCTCTGAGACAGAACATTAAATCGAATGGGATAGGCAGAGAGATAGACAATGCAGTCCAAAGTCATAGGTTCTCAACCAGACATGGCAAGAAGGAGGATATACATGCTTAAGAAGACTAGAAAAAGGGAGGATTTTGGAGAAATTTCTCAAAACATTGATAAGCAGAACTTGGTCCTTTTTATGAGAAACTGTTAACAAGCCCAAGGTTCAGTAGGAGCTGTGGGAGCACTAAATTGGTTTGATGGGAAGGAGGCCTTGCAGTGGGCTCACAGTTATTCTTCTCCTACCCATGGTGCCTAGTATCTCAGCATATGGATTTATATGGAGAGGAATTCCAAGCCAAATATAGGCAGTGGAAGACTAGTTATCAGAGGGTCCTGCTTCCTAGTATGGAACACTGACTAGCCGTGCACCCAACATCTTTAACATTAGAATTTTGCTGCTTGTGTGAGACTTCCAAAAACATGAAAGTTTCCCAAAATGGCATTATTGTCTACAAATCTCTTAGCATTACAGTGCTCAAAGTATATTCCAGAGATTAATGGGTATTAGCTTGAAGAATTTAATCACTAAGTTAGTTTTTGAAATGCCAAGCAAAATAAATTAATCATATTCCTTCAATGCAGAACTTGTCAGAGCCTTTAAGATGCATCATAAATCTCAAATGGAGGGATACAATATCAAACATTTTCCAAATTTACTTAATTACAATACCTTTCTCATGTAACATCTCATAAGGGTGTAGTCTATGCTACATGCTTTATATAACTGGTTCTGAGTGACTTGGTGAAATGAGTGGCTGGACTTTAAGTGAATAGTATTATAGCAGGAAAAAATACATCAGTGTGCAAATATTCATAGACCTGTCCCTCCCTCACCTGCTGAGGAAAAACCTGACTTAGCTTGTTTCCAGCGCTTCTCCTACTCCACCAAATAGATTTCTGTCTTGATCACTGGCTTCTTGGTCTTTATTATACATCGCTGCAAATGGTGAGGTTTGGAGATGCTAGCTAATTACTCTAGAAATGTCAAAGAGCAAATGGTATGAGGAAATAATAGATATAGTAAGGGGGAAATGAAAAGTGGGAGAAGTTTAGAGAGCAATTGTTGGTGTTAGAACAGGGAAGACTGACCTTGAGATCTACCTTCATTCATCTTGAAATTTGAGAAAGAGGGGATGCTCAGAATGCTCAGAAAGATAATGTTTTTCTGGACTAGGAGAAATTCTTAAGTTGGCATTTTTCCTTATCAAAATGTAGTAAACATTTAATTTGTTTTTTATTTAGTTGTGGTTGCTAGGATGAATCTCTTTAAATAAGAAAATGCAATAAAGTGGGTCTTTAAGATGGGTTCCAAAAGGTCTGTCTTTTTAAGAGTTATGGCAGGGAATCCTTCATGGGAAACAAAGGTCATCAGGCAGCGTGTGTGAGTATCCTGAAAATAAAGGCTTAATGAGATAAGCTGGTGAATAAATGCTATTTTTGTCTTCCCACCCACCTTCTGGGAACACCAAACACACCTCTCTTTTTTTGTAAGAATTCTGGTTGTGAGAAGTTGCTAATCACAAGACCTAGCCCTGTGGCTGCAAGCATGGGCGCACAAGTAGGCCTGGCCAATCCTGTTACCTATTTCCACATTTGCAGGAATGAGAGCATGACCCAGTTCAGGCCAAGCAGATCCTGGCCTACAATTTTATGCAGAACCATGAAGGAAAAGAGATGGTCTGCTGTGACTAAGCAAAGGGGATAAAAACCTGGAGTTTTCTGCATTCATACTTCTTCATCTTTCCAATCACCAAGCCTGGCCACTAGGAAGCAGCCAATCTATAGAAAAGGAAGACCTCAAGTAGACTCAGAGCTGGGAGGTGGAAGGGGATGGTAACATGTAATTACATTATCTAAGTTACTGGTCTCCCTGAAGCCAGCTTAACCCTGGACTTCCCCATTATCGGAGCCAAATGTTCCAGTGTAGTTTAAGCAATTTAAGTTTAGTTTCTATCATTTGCAATCAAAGGAGCACCAGCAATTTATCCATCAGTGTGCCAAGTGCCTTGAGGACAGAGAGGTATAAATGGTTATGATGAAAGGCCAAGAAGATGGAGATAAGGGTGTTCCCTGAGCTTCATTTGCTTAGAGAAGAACCTGATGAGGAGCCTGATGGGATGCGGAGGGAGAGGCAATGGTAGAGTGAGTAGGAAGTGAGAAATTAATTTCTTCCCTTTGCCCTGAGTTGGTTGCTTTCCTGAGGTGATAAGGCAAGATGAACTGGGTTCTTTGATTTTGAATTACCTAAATTTATGTCCTAAAGAGTGATTCCCCCCTTCTTTGTTCCATCACTGTGGTTGCTATGTTGTATTTGGATAAAAAAATGGAGAGGTCCATAGTTTTTACCAGTTTTTTTTTTTTTTTAACCACTTCATTATGGTTAGAAGTGGCTGTAGTTACAAAGCAAATGTGGTGCTCCTTCATGATGCATCTGGCCTGGTATTTGTGCTGTCGACTTGAATGTGATGAAATAGTGCTAGAATCTACCCACATCCGCTGAGCATGATTACTCACAACATCCAGGCAAGGCAGTGTGCTTTACTGCATCGGTAGTTGTGGATTCTTCTCGTATACACTCCCCACATATTCCTTTTGGAAATTCAGTTCACGCCGCACAAATTAATGTCTCACTTTGTGTCTTTGTGAAAGGCGGTAACGAAGCAGATGATATACTTTGAAGTAGGAAGCTTTGAGATCTTGAAAGAAAAGACAGAGACCATATTGATTTTTTGCTGTGAAACTGAGACACAAATGAGAACACTGCATCAGGTTTTTTGTTATTTATTTTATTTCTCCAACCTTCTGTTAAAAAGAAAGTTCTTATGTAGCTGCTCTTGGTCTTAGTTTGTCATCTACCTTCTCTTCAATTCCCTATACACTTCTAGGGTTGATGCTGTAGAAACTCAAGTTGAGTTAGAAATCCATTTCTAAAAGCAACTGAACCAGGAAATTAATTTACTGTTTGGTCCGTGGGCATGGGTATGAGGTGTGGGCATGGCTTAGCAGAAGGAGGCTAGGCATGGCTGGTGGCCCTGGTCAGTAAGCTCCTCACAAACTTGGCAGGAGGATGTTGGTTAAAGACACTTGGGGTGTGTAGCCAAGTGAATGAAAGAAATGTGGGGAAAGTGATCATGATGACGACGATGACAATGATGACTAATATTTATTCAACACTTATTCTTACTCTGTATGAGAAGGCACTTTGAATCACTCTACACATTTACCTGCTACAGTGACTTTATGAAGCTGCCCACCTCTCAGGTAAGGAAGCTAAGGCTCTGGGACAGAGCTCACACAGCTAAGTGTGCTATAGAATGAGATATGGATCCAGATTTCTGAGACTCCAGGAGGTGACTGGGAGCCAACTAGTGAATCCTTCCTGCTTTGGGGAAGAAATGGCACAAGTGCCTTCGCTATGCTTATTTGGTGTGCTTATTAAGGGAATGGTTGTCTTTCCCAGCTGTTCCTGGAGATGCCCAAGCCTAGGTTGGGGGTTATTGTAAGGGAGTTGAAAAGAGAATTTTCGTATACTAGGTGAAGCCATTAAGGTGAAGACTAGAGGGGAAAGGTACCATGTGGGGGAGTGACCTAAGAATTTGGTCAAATACCTGGGGTCAGATATTATTATAAGGATTTGGTGTCTCAAGCCTGAAAACTAGAGGAAGCATTTTGAGAGCTTAAAGCTGGAGAGGGACTTGCATTTTTGCAAGATTACACTGCTTCACTGTGAAAAATGGACCTGAGTGGCCAGACTGGGTGCCGCAGGAAATTTTAGGAGGTCATTCCTTTGATACCATTGATGTAGGAGAGGTAATCATGGCTTGAACCAAGCTACTTGCTTAAAATAAATTCACCAATTTAGGCAGTGTCATCCCCAGATGTTTAGTCTATCACGGTCCCATCCATCCCTCCTGCCTTGTGATTTTCTCCATTGCTCATCACTTTCAGCTAGTCTGAACAGTTGGGTAATTTTCTGAAGAAGCCACTTATCAGCTGTGGGTAGGCAGGGGGACTAGCACAAATAAGTGGCTTAATCTTGGCCTTGGATGGAGGTGTCTGGGTAAAAGGACAGTTACGTCTTTAACTGAGATGGAGGAAAGTGGGTCTGAAGGACTGGGTTTGTGCTAAGAGTGAGGTGGATGGATTGAAGTTACCCTCTGTTCCCAAGTCGGGCATCTCTGGGGACTTGAAAAAGGTGTGAACTGAATTGGAAGGCATTGTTTTTAAACTCTGGAACCTTGGCCATGTCACTTAATTGCTGTAAGCCTGTTACTTTGTCTAGGTAGCGGGAATAATAATAATGCCAGCCCTCTGTTTCTCACAGATTCCTGGCAGTATCCAATCCAATGGCATGCACAGAAATGCTTGAGAAGTCACAAATCATTCTGTACACATGTACACATTAACTGTCATGTCCAGTCATTGAAATGAAAGACAATTTTTGGATGCAAAGGACAACCTTATGAGGAAAGCATGCTCATTTCAAAATTTCAATTTTTAAAAAAGTATCTGAGTATTTAACGGTCACTTCTAGGATCTGATTGTACTTTCTATTGTAAGTACTCAACAACTGGCATTTCTGTTTTGGGGAAGCAGTACTGACAAGTGCCAAGAGCATGGACTGTGGAGCTAGACAGATATAGGTTCAATTCTGTGCATGACCTTGGACACCCGCATGACCTTGATGATATTATTTAATTTCTCAGAATCTAAGTTTTTTCCTTTGCAAAATGGGTCTAGTAGAACTGATCTCATAAGCCTCTTTTGAGAATTAAATGAACTGTTATATGTAAAGTTCTTAACACCGTGGTTAGTCTATGCAAAGAACTCATTGTGTAGTAGCTATTACTATTTCTATGTTTTAAAATTTTTACAGGGTCCCTTTTAGTTGTATTTTCTCATTTAATTATCTTTAATATCAAATGGGGGGAGGGTGGGCGGTCTATTCTTATCCATGGTAGTCCATTTATCCAGTCAGATTCCGCATGGACACAGGAAGGGTCCCCCCGCCACCTCTAATCTTTCCCACCCATATTCCTAGGAAATGCTCTAGGGGCGGGAATCGGGTGGGAGAGCCGTGGAGGCAGCTGTCGTTGGGAAGGCATAGTGATTCGAGCAAATGACATTAGGCCACTTCACATTCGTGACGTTCCCAGGCCCCCCGAGCACCCACGACAGCAGCAAAGTTCCCGTCAGGCTTGCATCATCAGCGGTGTTCCCGGCGTCGGAGCCCCACGGGAAAGCACGCGGGCCCTGCGTCCAGGGCTGATGCTGACGCACAGCTGTGCGCTGGTCCAAACAGTTCCGGGGAGGCAGCGGGCGCCTCTGGGCGAAGCTGGGACTCGTGATGTCACAGAGGAATCTCAGGGCTTGGAAGGCTGACAGAATGCCTTTGCCAGCTCCGCACTGCAAGTCGGGAGGGAATTCGGCCTCCAGAAAGCACTTTCACTCCAGCCTGGAGCCAGTCAGAATCAGCACAAGACTCTTAGCAGTTATAGATTTATTCTGCTGAAACGGAGAAAAATGTGAAAGGGACGTCCTCTCATCCTGAGTAATACCCACTGATCCTCTCGAAGCAGATGGACTGATAATTATTCCCATTAATAAGGAGCAAAAGCTCTGCTCAGCCTGGTATCTGACCTGTGGGTTCCCTCCTCCTCCGCTGAAGCAGTGGATGGAGATGGAGCGAAAACTGTAGGGGGAGCTATTTTGTTTTGAATGCAGAGTGTAATCTGCCTTTTCAAGTAAGCAAGATATTAAAATTGGCTCTCTGAGTTTCTTTTGTAGAACAATTTCACTTTCTGGGGCATTCTGGAAACGCTATGGAAAGAAGCACTGGTCATCATATAGGAAACTTCATGTAATATGCATCAGTGCGAATCTAAATTAGGAAACAACGCCCATGTTCTCCCAATTATATCAAATGGTATTTGGGCATTTGTTGGGGGGGGGGTAAAGAAAAAAGCACAGGCTGTGAAGTGAGACAGACCTGGGTTTAGATCACAACTCAGCTACTTACTTTCTAAGCAGCCTTGGACAAGTCGCTTTGTAACCCCGTAAAAAGATAAAAAGGAAAGAAATTCCTGCGTGACCTCCCAGACCAAAGTTTTTGGGTTTTTTGCTTTGTTTTTATGTTATGTTAGTCACATCATTAGTTTTTGATGTAGTGTTCCAAGATTCATTGTTTAG
Source organism: Ailurus styani (assembly GCA_002007465.1). Taxonomy (NCBI): domain Eukaryota; kingdom Metazoa; phylum Chordata; class Mammalia; order Carnivora; family Ailuridae; genus Ailurus; species Ailurus styani. Next base: position 469,688 of record LNAC01000550.1, read on the forward strand.
GTATAACACCCAGTACTCCATGCAGTATGTGCCCTTCTTTTTATTTTATTTTATTTAATTAATTTATTTTTTAAAAGATTTTATTTATTTATTTGACAGAGAGAGAAACAGTGAGAGAGGAACACAAGCAGGGGAGCCGAAGGCAGATGCTTAACGACTGAGCCAACCAGGCGCCCCTTTCTTTTTATTTTAAAGATTTTTATTTATTTATTTGACAGAGAGAGAGATCACAAGTAGGCAGATTGGCAGGCAGAGAGAGAGAGAGAGGGGGAAGCACACCCTCTGCCAAGCAAGAAAGCCCGACACGGGGCTCGATCCCGGGACCCTGAGATCATGACCTGAGCTGAAGGCAGAGGCTTAACTCACTGAGCCACCCAGGCGCCCCAGTACATGCCCTTCTTAATACCCATCACCAGGCTCAGTCATCCCAAAAGTTCTTATTAAGGTTCAATTTGTGGATGCATGTAAAGCTCAACCAGTAGTCTGTGCTCAACAAATGGTTTACCTATCCTCCTTATTTCTCTAGAGTGTCAGATATCATGCTCATTCATACCCACCTATGCATTTTGCATTTCTAATTGGTTTCTTGCCTTTTATATAGAAGATGTGATTAGGCTCACAAAATAGGACACATACTCAAAATCAGTTCTGCTTTGAAGTTAGATATCCTCTGTTCATTATTTTGATGGGATGGTTTGAGAATAGAGTCTCCGTAGAGGAGTGTTTGATGCTGTGGGGAAATGTATTTGTGCTTGAGCACAGGTCAGAGTGAAAATAATGACAGAATGGCATTTGCTTCTTTGGAAAGGCCTGGGCAGTGACTTGAAAATGATTCCTGAACAAAAGCATATTTCCTGGTATACCACGAATATATGGCTGTGGCAGCTTAGGGACTGCTCAGTTTCTTACTCAGACATAATATTCTGCTCAGGTTAAGCCTCCTCCAGAACCCAAAAGGCTACAAGATACAGCAAACCAATTTCTCTGCCTCCAACAAAACAAAGATTGCTTTGGAATCCGTCTTATAAATCACCAATGGAGCTTACTACCAGGCCAAAGAAACAATTAGTAGTTAACCAGTAAGCAGAATCAAGAAGAAAAAAAAAATACCAACCCACAAAAGACATCAACATGTTACAAAAGAAAATGTTCTGTCTATTCTCTTCCATTGTGCTGGGCCTGGACATCTAAAAGAGGAACGATATTCGCTCAGGATAGTACCTCAGAGAGCTTATCGGAAGTGCTGCTAAGAAGTTGCTGTCTTAAATTTTTTTCTCCAGCCACATGCATACAAGAGAATTCCATATTCGACAGCATCCTGGTACTTCCTTTATTTAACAAAGACATCTTAATTTTTCCATGACGGTAACATTTAAGTTCCTTCACATCCAGTCTTAAAATAGTTGTTACACTTAAGGAGTATTATTAGAATAACGCTGGAAGGAAACATGGAGACAATTACTCTAATCCCCTCATTTTTTTTTTAAATTTAAAAAAATTTTTTTTTATATTTAATTTTATTTTTATTCTTTGCCCAAGGGGTACAGGTCTGGGAATCATCAGGCTTACATCTTTCACAGCACTCACCAAAGCACAAACCCTCCCCAATGTCCATAACCCATCCACCCTATCCCTATAATTCCCTCATTTTATAAGGACAACTCAGGGGCCCAAGTTTAGTGCCTTCTCAAGGTGACACAATGACTGGGGTCAGGACTGTGTTGAGAACTCAGATTTGTATTCCCAACTGATGATCTTTTGACTTTTTTTGACATGTAATAATTTGGGTTGTACTTGGTAGTAGAAAATTTAGAGCATTAACAGGAGTTTACATGTCAGAGAAAGCCACCAAACAGGCCCACTGCGGAAATCATTGCAGGATATTATAGAGGAAGGACTGCAAAGACCATGAAGGCTACATTGTACAGTTAAAGAAAATGTGGCAAAGAGAAGTTGAGTGACTTTCCCAGGACAAAATAGCTAATAATGTTGGAGTCCAGATATGAACTCATTGTATCTGGCAAATCTGATACTAGTTAGAATATCAGCTGGAGTTGGCTGGGGTTTTACTGGACTCATCTGTGTTTAGAGTATTCTGAGAGATTTCCTGACCCTGCTTCAGGGGGCTCTGAGGAAGCGTACACTTTGGGAACACACTGGAGAGGCTGGAAGTGGGAATTCTGAGAAATTTGTCCAACTTCATTTCCACCCCTAACCACATGGGAGAATAGGTTGGCATAAGAGCAAGACCCTCAGTGGCTTTGAGGTGTGTGTATGTATTGTGATGGGGGCTGTGTTATGCTTGAGAGGTCTATGGGTTTCTCTTTTGCCCTTCAGTTTTCTGAAACCCTCTGCCTTACAGCCCAGAAGAGGTGGCTGTCATAGTTCCTCTGAATGAATGATGGGTAGATACAGAAGGCCCCTCCAAGAGCCTCTCTCTAGGATTTTTGCAATTAGGCATAGTGATTGAATTAGTTAACTTTGGAGAGATGAGTTGGAAAGTCACATAGACTTGTGATCTGAAGTTTCCATCACTGGGATGACATGATCTGATGTGTGTTTGTAACCAGGGAACAGTACTGTGGAGAGAAAGAGGGATAGATGAATGAATGAATGGCTTGCATGTGCTTTCTCTTCTTCTATCTACAAGGGGTACTTGAACCCTGATTTTTCAACATCACCATGAGTATTCTGACCATATACCAAACGTAGTGGAAATGACAATGGTCTTATTAACATTATTTGTGCCTGGAATCTAGTCGTGCCCAAAGCCAACCTCTATCCTGGGCTTTTCTGAAAAAGAGGCCACTAGCTTCTCTTTCTCTCTCTCTCTCTCTTTTTTTTCATTTATGTCTGTTAAAGTTGAGTTCTAATCCCCATACGAGGGAAAGAGTTGTAACTGACACAGGAGCTTCACTTCGCCAGTAAATTCCTTTGTTTTGCAGAATGTAAAGTCAAGCTTCAAGAAGAAAGAAAAGAAGTGTTGGGTTGGCTGCTTTTTGATTATAGTTGTTTTATTTATTTGTTGTTTTGTTGTTTTTGTAAAGAACATGTAAGAAACTCTCCAGCTGGATGCCATATGATGCCTAGATCCTGATCCTTCTGAAGCAAAAAAAAAAAAAAAAAAAAAAAAAAAAAAAAAAAAAAAAAAAGAACCTGAAGGGGGTAGAAATGATTAAAGCAAAGAAAAATAAAAAAGAGTGAAATAGACTAGTTTGAAGATACTTTCATTTTCTAAAAGCTCCTAACAAATTGAGAAAGCAGCCAAAAGCACAATAAGGAAAGGCTTGCTTGGGAAGGTATGCATCATTTAAAAGTGACCCCCATGGAAACAAAGTCTCTCTTCCAAAATGGAGTCTTAGCATTGAATCTCACCAGCTATCACCAACTGGATTGAACTCCTTTGTTCATCCTTGAATAAATCACTATGGTTCCAGGGATATGATGCCATGATTGGTCAGACTTGAATCACCTGTCCACTCCTGGAGCTATGGAGATGATGGATGCCATCCTGCTGAGATTGTGGAAGGAGTGGTACAGGAAGTCAGGATGCAAATGATGAATGAATGGAAGTCAGGAAGATAACAGAAAACATCAGATGAGAGTTGTCTCGAAGGCAGGCACTGTATAGAATCCAAGATCCTTTAAAGACACACTTTTTAAAAGATTTTATTTATTTATTTTAGAGAGAGAACGAGAGAGAAAGAGCATGTAAGCACCAATGGGTGGGGGGTGGCTGAGGAGGAAGGAAAGGGACAGTCAAATCCCTGTGGCCCAATGCAGGGCCTCATCCCACGACCCTGAGATCACGACCTGAGCTGAAACCAAGAGTCAGACACTTAACTGGCCACCCACACACATCTATTTATTTATTTTAGAGAAAGAGAGCATGTGCAAGTAGAAGGCAGGGCAGAAGGAAAGAGACAATCTCAAGTAGACTGTGTGTTGAGTGCAGAGCCCTACTTGGGGCTCAATCTCCCCAACTAAGAGTTGGACACTTAACCAACTGAGCCATCTAGATGCCCCAAAGACATTTTTTAACTGGAACATTAGTGTCTAAGATAAGAATTTCTGTCAGATTTATAGGAAACAAATCCATTTCTCTGTGTTAGAAATTTCAGACTAAGAGAAATAATTCTGAAACACTAAAAATGTTAGAAAACTGTAGAATACTTTTTTTTGCAAGTATAATAATGCTAGAAAGCATGAATTCAATACTATGAAATTATAAAGACTTCAATTTCAGTTACTTGTCATATGGCCTTATTATTGACTCAGGATTTTCTTCCAAGTGCATTAATATAAATAATTTGAGAGCCATAAAGATTGTAATTTTGTGAACCTATCAGCCCTGGGCTCTTTGAATAGATCATATTCAGAACTTTCTCAGTGATGCAGCTACAGAGAAAAAACACCAGTTGGGATGAATAATTGACTCAACAAGAATGGTTCTTGAACTCACTTCACCACCTTTCAAGAAGGTCCCATAAAAAAAAAAGTATATTTTGTGTCTATTCAAAGATCCGGGTTTGGTAATTTTCTCATTGTACTTTTCTTATGCCTTTCCAAAAATTTTGATGCAACAATAACTTATTTGAAAATCTTCCCTCACATGTAAGAAATGCTTCTCATGCTAAGAAGATGGATGCTCCCAACAAAAATAAAACATGTGAAAGATGAATAGATGTTGGATAAATGCAGTGTTGGAAGAAAACAAGATAGTGGTCACGCCATTCTTATCCAACTTTCCCTTCTTCAACTTGATACTCCACCTTCAGAAATAGGTAAACATGCCATCCATCATATTATCTATTTCCTTTGTAGTAAATTTTACTGGTTTTAATCATCGTATTTTGTTGACTTGGTGTAAAATGCAATATTTGAGTGGAAAGGAGCATGAACAGCTAAAATGACATCTCATTTTTTTTAGGGATCTTTATCCTTAAACAGAGGAAGTTGTAAAATCTCCAATAGCAAATTTCTTAGTTTTAGGCAATGCTATAAGTGATGTACTCTATTGAGTCAATGCCTTGAACACGAATCAGGAGGTTAGCTATTGTGGCAAACTGTCAATCTTTACTCCTAAATTATGGTGAGTAGTGAATTTCTTGTTCTGGCTTTGAAGTTGAATTATTCTCTTCCCTTAGTATGCCAGTCAGAAAAGAGATTTGTCTTCTCAACTGAGCTCTGCATGGTTTTCTCTAGGTAATTAATATTACCTCTTTCCCCCCCACTATGCCATTACTTTGTTATTATTCTCATTCATCAAGTCCCAAATATTTCTATAAAATTCTGAGTAGCTTGACAGGTTAAACTGTATCCCATTATTGATGATATCAAACAACACAGTCTGAAAACTCATCTTTAGGCTTTCTGTTGGATTTTCAGTAAAATATCATTATATTTGCATCTTTATTTCCTTATGAGAGAGAGAGAGAGAGAGAGAGAGAGAGAGAGGTCATTCTGATCCACTTGCTAGAGCTCTCTACAAAATGTTTTTAGACCAAAAAAGTGGTTTAAGAGAGAAGAAAAAAATCATTTTCTTGGAAACATTCTAAAATAGCCATCATCAACAGGCATATGAGCCTGAATGCACACAAATACTTGCCCAAGAATGTTCACAATTATATCTGCTAAAAAAAAGAAAAGAAAACAACTGAAATTTCTGAATAGATGAAAAGTTAAATAAGCCATGGCACAGTGTAATGTTATATATGATTTAAAAAGGATAAAGTTCATTTACCTGGACTCACTTGAAATGGAACTCATTAAATATTACTAGGAACAAAAAAGCAATTGCATATCAGTCCATATAGTAGAATCATTTTTCATGAAATATATGTCTTTATCTTGTATATATGAGTGCATATGAACTGTTCATTGTACTTACCTCTGAGTAGTGAGATTTGCCAGTAATGAGTTGGCAAGGGCTTTGGCTGTTACCTAACATACCCCTGTATTTTTTTTAATGATAAGCATGTACAAATATTTTAAAATGCATACAGACAAAATAAAATAAGTTATTAGGCATTCTCATTTTACAAGTGAGAGAACTGAGCATGGAGAAATTAAATGACTTTCTTACTGTAGCACAGCTCGTTTGAGCTAGAGATGGAATTGGATGCCAAGTCTTTGGGCTGCAACTTACTCCTGTATATTATTCCTTGTCCTTTCATTAATCAGAAAAAAAATAGTTTTAATCATCTGTATCCACATCTTTGAAATCAAACAGAAACAAAAACACTTCTCCCCACCAGAAAAACCTTGTAATTTAAATTTTAGAAGCTTAGACCTTACTTTTCTTCACAATATCTATTAATGTCCTTTCTTGTATGAATTAGAATTAAATGCCTCTCTGTAGTTTTTCAGATGAGTTGTATTATCATCTAATAAATAGGTTAACCCTAGCACAGGGAAGAAATTTCTTAATCAACTGAAAACTAAAACTGAGTAATCAGTCTGAAAAATTAAGAGGAGGAGGGCTGGCAGCTTAGAAGGGAAGACTGCATTTATGTTGCTTTGTGTCATAGTCTAATCACACAACACTAGAGAAAGTCTCTATGGCTCAGTGTCACCTTCTGACAGAGGTGCTCATTGTAGTGATAACCTATGAATCGACTTCACAAAGATTAACTATCCAGGAGGGCTTCCCATTGGGCTATTTCTTCTGCTTTTTACTTGGTCTCCTTCTTTGCTTCTTCTCTGGCTACCCTCAAAAAGTGGCTCCACATAGATGTTCCAGCATCTCAATTCTCCCTGTTGAGTAATTTATTCATTGTTTTCTTCCAGTCTTCTTTCAATTACTGACTTTTAGACTTATTAAGCTGTGGATTCTCTTTCTGGGGTATCTGAACTCTTTGAGTGCCAAGGAAGGAAGCATTGCAAGGGAGAGTGAAAGGAGTTGAGCAATAGTATAGGCAGTTTCTGAGCTAAATTTCAACGTCGGTCAGTCATCAGTATCCTCTTCCTTACTGGTCATCAATCCAATTCTTGTCGTCATCAGAGCTACCAAGTATTGGGTGTTGATTGGGAGGCAGGCACAGGGGTAGGCACTTTACCTAAACCTATGCCTCAGTACAATCTTTTGGGTTAGGTACTATTATTATTCCATTTGTATAAAAAGAATGGAAGCAAATAAGGCTTAGGTGATTTGTTCAAGGTCATACTGGCTAAGGACTACCTTGCCTGTTTTGGAGAAAAATTGTCTTCTCTCAGGATTCAGTCTTTGAATTAAAAAAAGAGCAAGGGACCTTAATAATAATAAGACTCATCAAAGAAGTGGAATCCTCTAACACATTCTCTTCCCCAATGTGTTCAGCTTATTAGTGTATAAGGGAAACTTGAGTTTCTAAAAACATCTATTGATTTCCTTGTGTGTAGAGATTTACAGAGACAATTTGTAGGCCTCAGATACCATTGCAACATTCACTGCTTTGCCGTGGATAGGAAGGATGTTTGTGAAAGAAGGCCAAGTAATGTCATCATTTGGACTCATTTGTGAAATGGATGGCTGTGTTCCTGGCACTGAGAAGGATGCCCCAGAGCCATTTGAAAGATGAAAGAGCTTATCTTGAAAAAAGGTTTTCTGGAAGATCACAAACCAACCGTCTAAAATGTTAGTTCAGATAAAACAAAAGTAAAGAACTACTGGAATCTTCAAGTTGAAATTTCTAATTAGGATTTTAACGGCATGTAAGGAAATTATCCTTGCTGTAGCCTTTGCAATTGATTCTTCTTATAGGAAGGGGAGAAAGTTTTCTTATCCCTTGCTTATGGACTTCAAAGATACAGTGATTAGAGTGTTTTCATTTTGCCCAGCTTTGGTGTCGGGGCGTTCCTGTTGAATTCTCTAGTCAAAATTCTTGTCTGCAGCTTGGAGCTGATTTTAATATAAATAGCAGGTTTGTCCTATCTCAGGTGCTTATTAAAATGTCATTCAGCAATTAGCTGAATCAAGAAAGGAACATAGTACACCTTTATTCTGCCTCAAAGCTTATAGAAATCTAAGTTGAGAATCTCACTTTGCTTCCATCACACTGAAGCAGCTGTTGGTTGGGTGCCTGGGCTCTAAATTTATAAGGAGCCAAGTGTTGCTCTTTGGACATATCTGAAAGGGAGTAACTTCTGCTACCTGCTCTCTGCTAAAATCACCAACTAATTTTGGAAGTGATAGCAATGGATTCCTTAAGGCCATCAGCTACTATGTAATATATTATTGAATATAATAATTATATTCAAATAGTCTAAAAATGTTTAGTGACGTGTAACCTTGAAAGTCGGGATATCAAGTATTACCCTAAAAGAAAGAAAGAAAGAAAGAAAGAAAGAAAGAAAGAAAGAAAGAAAGAAAGGTGGTTTACTCCCATAAAATCCAGACTGCAATAATGTATGTATCACTATCAACAGTGGGATTTTTTTTCCCTCCTCCAGTGGATTCGGGCACATTCTCTGAGATGTTGCTATCATATAAAGGGTTAAGTTTTTTAGAACAACTCTGAAAAAGTTTAATTTTCTCGGCGCATTGCCTCATCTCTGGTAGCTGCCACAACATGCCTCGTTTTGGTAGCATACAGTTGACACATCCTTTGGGCATGAAAAAGGAACAAAAATCAGGAATCTCCCCTCCTCACTCTCAGCAGTGAGTGCCGTGAAGAAATATAAATGAGGACTTGCATGCTTAGTATAATGAAAATATTATTTCCAATTCTGTTTGGTTCTGAATTAATAATAAGTGAAGGGAAAAGAAGCTCAGTACAAAGAGTATGCTGTGCCACTTGAAAAAATTTCAATAATTAGGTTAATGGACACATTAATTTTTCTTATTATTTTTTTAGAACTGACAACTACTCCACTTGCTTACTTCCTATTAAATATATTTTTTCCCTGAGGAAACTGGCTCAAATCTTACATTTGATCATTTTTTTCAAAATTCTGGATAAGGAGTCCCCCCCCACTCAGCCTCCAAAAGACATTGGTCCAGCTTCTGGAATGGTGGAATAAGGACCTCTGAAAATTCACCGTTCCATAAAAGAAATGAGAACTCTGGCAAAAATTGTCAAAATCAACTTTTGGGGATCTCTGGAAATTAACTGAAAACTTGCAATAATCTAGGAAGAGTTTATTTTAAAAATGGCTGAATCTTGGCAAGAACAGCAAGACTTATGGCATTTTTGAAACTTGTCATAATTCTACCCTCTTCCTGAACTCAGAAGTCTTGAAAACCAACAGGCTTGCCCTATGATGGTTGTGAAAACCAGCAGCCTTGCCAGTCACTGGAGGGGGGAAATAGCTTTGGAGCTCCCCTAGAGCTTAATCGCCAGAGGATTTCCACTATTTGATCTGTCTGTAAGTTGGCTTGTTTGTTTTAAATAATAACAATGTATATTATTTATTTAGTAAAGAGTTCTGAAAGTATATTCTGTGGCTCAGTGATAGTATTAAAGACCCAAGATTATTCCATCATTCTGAGTGAACGGATTCATTTTCCTTATGTTGGTAACCTCATGGTCCCAAAATGGCTGCCACAGTTTCAGGCACAGTGACCCTAGCATCCTTTGAAGGAAGGAGAGGAGTTTGTGGGAGGACAGTCTCCTTTCCATAGCGGAGAAAATTTCAGAAGCTCAAATGATGTTCTCTTACATCTTATTTAACAGAACTAGGCCACATAGCCACTCCTAGTTGCAAGGGAGTTTAGAAAAGAGAATACTTGGCAAAAGGGATAAGAATTATGATTTATTCAGAAAAATTATGACTTATCTCTAGGAGTTTGGCACAGTAAAGCCTAAACACAAAAAAGTCTTTCTTTCTCTCTTTCTTTCTTTCTTTCTTTCTTTCTTTCTTTCTTTCTTTCTTTCTTTCTTTTCTTTCTCTTTCTTTCTTCTTCAAATCTGGGAAGACTTTGGGTCAGAAGAAAACTAACAGTGGTGGTCATAGCCAAGGATTGTCCCTGATTTGGTTTTTTTTTTTTTTTAAAGATTTTTATTTATTTATTTGACACAGAGAGAGAGAGATTACAAGTAGGCAGAGAGACAGGGAGAGAAGGAAGCAGGCTCCCCGCTGAGCAGAGAGCCCGATGCGGGCCTCGATCCCAGGACGCTGAGATCATGACCTGAGCCGAAAGCAGAGGCTTTAACCCACTGAGCCACCCAGGTGCCCTGGTTTTTTTTTTTTAATTGAAGTATAGTTAACCTAAAATATCCTATTAGTTTCAGGTGTATATCATGGTGACTTGATACTTTTATACATTATGAAATGATCCCCACAATAAGTCTAATTACCATTTGTCACTATACAAAGTTATTACATTATTTTTTACTATATTCTCTAAGCTGTACTTGTTATCTCTAGGAGTTTGTACCTCTTAATTCCCTTTACCTATTTCACCCCCCCACCCCCCAACCCCCAAAATGCTCCTTCCTGTGGTAACCAAGAGTTTGTTTCCTGTGTCTATGAGTCTGTTTCTGTTTTGTTTTACTTGTTCACTGGTTTTATTTTTTAGATTCCACATTTAAGTGAAATCATAAAGTATTTGTCTTTTTCTGACTTATTTCTGACTTATTCTGACTTATAATATCCTCTAGCTCTATCCATGTTGCAAGTGGCAAGATTTCATTCTTTTTGTAGCTGAGTAATATTCAATTGTATATAGATACCACTTCTTTATCCATTCATTTATCAGTGTACACTTGGGTTGTTTCCATATCTTGGTTATAAATAATGCTGTAATGAACATAGGGGTGCATATATCTCTTCAAATTGATGTTTTTATTTTCTTTGGGTTAAAAAAGCCACAAGTGGAATTGCTGGATCATCTGATAGTTCTATTTTTATTTTTTTGAGGAAACTTCATTTCTGTTTTCCATAGTAGCTGCGCCTGCCCATAGTATATGAGGGTTCCCTTTTCTCCACATCTTCACTAACACTCGTTATTTCTCCTCTTTTTGATCATAGCCATTCTGAAAGGTGTGAAATAATATAACATTGTAGTTTTGATTTGAATTTCCCCCAATGATTAGTGATGTTGAGCACCTTTTCATCTGCTTCTGGTCCATGTGTGTATCTTCTTTGGAAAAATGTCTCTTCAAATCCTCTGCCCATTCTTTAGTCTGGTTGGTCTTTTTGATATTAAATTGTGTAAGTTCTTTATATGTTTTGGATATTAACCTCTTATTAAATATATTATTAGCAAATATTTTCTTCCATTCAGTAGGTTGTCTTCATTTTGTTGATGGGTTTCTTCACTGTGCAGAAGCTTTTCAATTTGATGTAATCTCACTTGTTTACTTTAATTTTTGTTGCCCTTAACTGGGGAGAGTGGTCCAAAACATATTGCTAAGATCAATGTCAAAGAGCTTACTATGTTTTTTTCCACGAGTTTTATGGTTTCAGGTCTTATATTCAAGTCTTTAATCCATTTTGAATTTATTTTCATGTATGATGTAAAATAGTGGTACATTTTCATTCTTTTGTATGAAGTGGTCCAGTTTTTCTAATACCATTTATTGAAAAGACTCTCTTTTCCCTATGATATATTCTTGCCTCCTTTGTTGTGGATTAACTGACTATGTATGCCTGGATTTATCTCTGGGTTCTCTGTTCTATTATCTTTGTGTCTGTCTTTCTGTGTCAGAATCATACGGTTTTGATTACTATAGCTTTGTAGAATAGTTTGAAACCAAGGAGCACAATACCTACCCCTTTCTTCTTCTTTCTCAAGATTACTTTTTCTACTTGGGTTTTTTGTGGTTCCATACAAATTTTAGGACTGTTCGTTATGTGAAAAATGTCATTGTTTTTTGTTGTTGTTGTTGTTTTTGTTGTTAAGATTTTATCTATCTATCTATCTATCTATCTATCTATCTATCTATCTATCTATCTGTCTATCATCTANTTTGTTGTTAAGATTTTATTTATCTATCTATTTATCTATCTATCTATCTATCTATCTATCTATCATCTATTTAGAGAGGGCACAAGCAGGGGGAGGGACAGAGGAGAGACAGAGGGAGAGCAAATCAGACTTCCTGATCATGACCTGAGATGAAATCAAGAGTTGGATGCTTACCCAACTGAGCCACTAAGGTGCCCATACCATTGGTATTTTGATGGGGATAGCATTAAATCTGTAGATTGCTTTGAGTAGTCTAGACATTTTAATAATATTAATTCTTCTAGTCTTTGAGCATGGTATCTTTCCCTTTAGTTGTGTTGTTTTTAATTTCTTTCATCAATGTCTTATAGTTTTCAGATTATAGGTGTTTCACCTCTTTGGTTAAATTTATTACTGAGAATTTTATTCCTTTTGATGTGATTGTAAATAAGATTTTTTTTTAAATTTCTCTTTCTGATAGCTCATTATTAGATATAGAAACACACATTGTTTCTGTATGTTAATTTTGTATCTTCTGGCTTTATTGAATTCATTTATTCTAGTAGCTTTTTGGTGGAGTTTTTAGGTTTTCTATATATATAAGAACNAAAAATTTCTCTTTCTGATAGCTCATTATTAGTATATAGAAACACACATTGTTTCTGTATGTTAATTTTGTATCTTCTGGCTTTACTGAATTCATTTATTCTAGTAGCTTTTTGGTGGAGTTTTTAGGTTTTCTATATATATAAGAACTTGGCATATATATACAATGGAATATTATTCAGCTATAAAAAAGAGTGCATACCACTATATGTTACAACTTGGATGAACCTCAAAACTATGCTAAGTGAAAAAGTCCATCCAAAAGGCCACATGTTGTAGCGTTCCATTTATATGAATTGTCCATAGACAGATTCATAGAGATAAAGTGTAGATTATTGTAGGGGCAAGGTGGAGGAGGAGATGGGAGTGACTTAGTGTTTACTATGTGGGGATTCTTTTGGGGGTGATGAAAATGTTTTGGAATTAGCGGTGATGGTTGCACAACTTAGTGAATATACAAAACACACTGAGTCGTACATTTTAAAAGGATGAATTTTATGGTATGCGAATTATGTCTCAATAAAGCTGTTATTAAAAAAAGTCACTCCCCAGCTGTTTTCAATTAATGCTCTGAGGGCTTATGTGTATGAATGACTCAGCAGAACCCAGTTGTTTCTAACTTATATTTGTAAGAGAGCCAAACTATTTTGCAACACAGCAAACATACATTAAACAAATGTAATCATCACATTTCACTGTTATAAACTAGATAAATAAAACAGACTTCTTCACAAGTCACCATATGGAGATGGGATTCACCCATAAATACATCCAAGTTGCTTTGGTCGTTTCATAGTGAGCTTGGGTTGGGAGAGAGAAAGAGAAAGGGAAATCGAGGCAGAATAACCCACGCCTGATGAATTTGTTCTTGATCAGCAACAATAAAAAGACTTTTGTTAGATTCTTGACTGACCGGACTGGCTCTCTTTTACTGATTACCCTCAACAGGTAATAGCTTCTTGGCTAGGTACTGGTAATTATTTTAGATGTTGAGATTTCACTGTGATTGAATTAATTAAAATCTGTCTTCCTGGCATCCTAAATAAAGCCTATACCTCTTTGAGCTTAAGCAGGTTTTTTTTTCCCCTTAAGTTAGAGAATGATTAAAAAGAGATTGGCGTCTCCTTGACAAAGAAAAACCCAGACTCCTCTACCTCATATCATAATAAAAAATGGTAATCAACAAAGCGGTTGAGCTTTTGGCAATGAGGATGACTTTAGATCTGAACCATTCCTTTGTGTTTTCTGTTGGTTTGGTTCATTTCTTTCCAGGTAAATATCTTTGTTTATTTAATGTTCATATTTTATTCTAACATTCCAAAGTTAGCATTTTGTTCCCAAACCCTGGGATGCACAGGAATATATTACAAATAGGTAATATCCTGCTGGGATGCTTTTAAAGGCTGTTAAAAATAACCAGCTGCGTCATTAAAAAGAGGTTGCATGTAGAAATTTTAACAGTTTGAGTTTTGCGACTTTATTTTTTAGGAGTTCATATGCATAAATATTTATATTTTACCCTATGCTAACTTAAGCCTTACATGCTCATATGATCTTGATATAACCAAGGATATACACCTGAGGAAATGTAATTGTGAAATAAGATTGCAATTTAAATATTCCGTGGGAGCATACTAAGGATATTGTTTATGCTATGGGTTGACAAGCTATTTCAGGAAAGGTTGAAACATAGATCAAGTATAACTCTTCCTCCCAGTGAACCTCTTTTGTGTTTGACAATTCTTCTACTTTGGACATATTTATATTAGGTTTGTCACAAGAGGACAAAGAGGAAGGCTTTGAACTGTCATCTGCAAACTGAATAATCTATGTCATTTTTTACATTTTAAGGAATCTGGGGACAAAACTTGTTTAGATCTGATTTATACTGTGGAATTCCCATGTGGATATGAATATGGTAATTTTGAAGGTAATTTAGATTTCCTGTTGCTTTTTCCTAGTGACTGGTTTTTGCTAAAGAATGCATATAAATTACGAATTAGAAGGAACAATGTCTTTAGACTTTTGAACCTGTGTTGGTGACAAAAGTAGTCCAGCATTGTCATAAACAACTGAAAGATTTGAAAATATTTCTAAATGAGGTAGAATGATATTGTCCCAGATCTGCTCAGCAATGTGAATCCCAGAAGGAAGAATTGGATTAGTAGGAAATTGGAGTTGGCCTAATTTTGGAACAAATACATCCAAAATGGGAGTGCTTTTTCAGATCTTGGTCGGAATCGAACTAATCTCTGAATTAATCAAATTAATCTCTGAAAGTTTTGGGGATTAAACCCAGGAATTCTAGGGGGACATATCTCCATGCATGCATGAGTGCATGATAACATTTCCATGTCCCATTCAATGCAGACATCACTAATGGGTCACGATAAACTTTCCTGTTAAACCCCAACATAAAGTATGATAACCAGCCTCCAAGATGTCCCCTGATGATCCTAGCTTCCCTTGTGAATCCATGCCCTTCTGTAGTTCCATCCCATATTACATAAGGTTGGCCTGTTTGACCAGAAGAATACTGCAGAAATGAAGCATAGAAAAAGTGTGTGACTTCCAAGGCTAAGTCATAAAACACATTGTAATGACTGCCTTACTCTCTCTTGGATTCCTTCCTCTGGGGGCAGCCAGTTGCCATGTCATAAGAACCCTCAAGCAACCCTATGGACAATTCTATATGATGAGGCCTCCTCTTAACACTTAGCACTGACTTGGGATCCATTTGAGTAAACTGTCTTAGAAGTAGTTCCAGTCTCTAGTCCATGCCTTCAGTTGACTGAGACCTCATGAGAGGCCCAGAGCCAAAATGACACAGCTAAGCTTCTTCTAATTTCCTGACCTATAGGAGCTATAAGAGATAATCAGTGTTCATTGTTTTGGGCTGCTGAATTTGGGGATAATTTGTTACAAAGCAATAGATAACTAATGCATAATGTTTGAAAGGTGATCCTAGCAAGCTTCAATGAGGGAATGAGGAAAACGAGTGAAGGAAGATAGGTCAGTCCTTAAAGGGTACATAAATGTGGCCAACTGGACTCAGTCCCATCAGAGAGACTTTGCAGGTGGTTTAGTTTGTACCTGAGAATTGTGTCACTAAGGGATGGGGGAAGCTTGCATATCTTTATACCAATTCCCATTCCTCACTGGATGAGGATTGCCCAGGTGGGCAATAAACCCTCAATACTTCCTGGCTGCCTTGAGCCTGGCCTTTTAAAAAAATCAGAAAATCCTCAGAGAAGTAGAAAGCTACCAGTGATTGAAATGGGAAGCGGTTGGCCTGTAAGAGAACTGTCCACCATGGCCACAGGTAAACTTAAGGCAGAGGCAGATTCAGCGGATTGTGGAGTGAATTATAGAATGGGACTTCAGTAATGTCTGCCATACAGCTTTAGTCTTCTTTCCTGCCACACTTCCCCTGCTGGTGAACTTTTGCTCATCTTTATACTCCCAGTGTCTGGCATATATTAGGCCCTCAAAAAAAAATGAGCTAAAATAGCAAGAGTAGAGGCCTTGAGGTAAAGGCTCAAGCCTCAGTGTTCCACAATATTCCCTCAGAGCTTATGCTCCTGCACAGGTACTCACAGACATGTGTTTTACTATGGATAAAAGAAACGTATTTACATACTTTTTGGATGTGCTTGGATTGCTCTCTGTAGGAGTAATCCAAGTGAGAATAAAGATTCTGCCAAACAGGGTTTAGGAAGCTAAAATTTTAATCCTCGAGCCATCCGATACTTGAATTTACTTACCATATAAATATATTTTAAATTGTTGTATTCTACTGACTTGCAGAGAAACTTTTTTACTTTAAAAAAATGGTCTCTCCTCAGCAAAGTCATCGAATGGCTATATTGCCATGTTAAGTGTGGCATGAGGTTTGGTTTCTATTATTAAAGTTTGAAGGATATTGTTTATATGGGGAGAAGGGGAAGGGAAGTGACCAGCACTATTTCAAAGCTGGCATTGTTTTTAAAGGTCCCGGAGGGAATGTTACCATCCCCAAACATTAACAGATGTCATTCTCCTGTCCTGGGTTGACCTAAGGCCCTTACCCATGGTGTGCTTGTGCAGCCATTTAGCCCGTGTGGATTTCGTCATCTTTCCCTCCAGGGCAGGATGAGCATAGAGGAGAGAAGTGAGTTTCATTTTACCTCATTTTGTTTTGTTTTTCTCTCATCACAGCCACTCCATGGCTTATGTTGAGAGCATCTAACAGTTGCTGGACCTGGAGGATCCCTCCTTGTTGGATGCCAAGAGTTCAATGGATTCAGTGCATTTTCCAGGGGGCATTATGAAAGGTGCTAACAGATGTCGATTCCAGCTTTGTCATTAAAGTGCTTCTCAAAAGCCACCTGATGTCTCTGGGTTAGAGCTTTTCTTTCAGCCTTTTCTCATTACATTTTAGTTCTGTTTTGTGAATAAACCTTTGAAGAAATCTGAGAGCTATTTTGGAAACCCAAGGAGTAGAACACTTGAAATGTCTAAGCTCTGAAATATGCATTTGACCTTATTCCTTGTGCCAATGGTCCAAGGAAGGCAAAGACAGATGCTAAGTATTTTCCTGTGCTCTGAAAGTTGATATTTCTTTAAAAAATTAACCATGAATTTTATTATAATTACATATATGCACACAATTTTCCATTGTGGTCCTTACAAAAAAATTCTTAAAATTTGGTGTTAAAAACCCATGTCATTTTTAGAAGCTTTGAATGGTTTTATTTATCCTAAAGGTGGATATAATGTATCTAATAATATGCATTTGAATACTCTTTCTTTCTATAGTTACCTATCATAGAGATAAGGAATAAATGTCAGTATAGCGTTATAATTTGCATTTTCATAAATGGTTTGGGACCAGTCTGACTGCAAGTAAAACATAGAAATCTCTTAATTTAGGTGATTTCATTTCACCTCAGTTGTAGTTGACACACCTAGTTTTGTTGGGGCCTGATTCAATTAGGATTGCATGCAACATTTAACTTTTTACAGCAACGAACAGAAGAGTAGTATCCTGTGTATCTCTGAGAGCTTTCTTTGATATAAATAGCCCCACTTTCAGCAAGTAGGAAATGACTTAGTATAGATGTGAAATGTCAAAGTTATATCTTGTATTTGCTGGCCAAGCATTCCTGCCCCTTTTCTTAGAGTAAAACAGCCCAAACATCCATGTAGGAATGACCAGTCTCTAATTCCCAGTCCCAACCTCTAATTCCCATTCCCTAAATGGGAATGATTCTACTTAGAGGCTCCTGGAGTGGGTGCAAGGCTGAGGCTAGGCCAATCCAAAGACCCAATTCCTCCAGATTACAATGATTATTTCAGGGATGTATGGGCACCTGTCCTAAATCAAGCCTCCCTGAGAACTTTTGCTGGAATTATCAGGTATGAGTTGCATGTGTCTTCATGATCTTGGATGTCAAGAAACTTAAATGTCAGTAGCCATGGTGGTAGAAAGAATCTGCTCTCTCTAGGAAGCAGTTCAGAGGAAAACAGCCAAGAGATGGTGAGATATGGGATATCTTTTGGAAGGTGGAGTGTGACTTCCTGCAGACTTAACTGGCTCCCGGGAAGTGAGGTAAGCAGGTCCATAAAGAGATACCTTACTCTGGCTATCACACCAGTTCTTTGCCTTGAGCACCTTAATCTCGTGCAGTTACTTTTTTAATCCATTTTTTTTGGGGTGAAGGAAGCCAGAATGAATGCAGAACTTGTGCCTGGGTCTCACTCCTGCTCTAGACTAACCCATAACCTCATGCAAATAAAGGCAGATGCTAAGTATTTTTTCTGGCGCTAAAAGCTAAAACTCAGCTTCCTCTCTGTGGGCTGCAGTTACTTCACTGTTGAGTCGAGGTGGGTACATTTTGAGCTGTTCTGAGGAGCCCCGGACTTGATGTCATGGGGAGGAATTAACCTTAGGAAATGAAGGACATCAAGGCATCACAGTTGGGGTTTCCCTCTTGCATTTCCCATCCTGTTCAAACTGCAAGTAATCTTTTACTTATTTTATGTTCATATTGCATATGAGGAAGGAAAAAAGACCTTTTTCTTAACACTGTTTGAAAATCACTGAGGTCTCCAAGTTTCCTTCCTGCTTGTTTTTCTGACATCTTTAAGATATTAATCCCTGGGAACTTTATGTTGAAGTGTCTAGAGTCTAGTCTGCACGTCAGTTGAGCTAAATTTGATTGATGTGTTGAGCCAAAGATGCTATGTTTAACCCTCTCCCATTTCTACATTGTTGGTTTGCTTTCTTGGTGATGTTAATGATGTTCAGATCACTGACCTCCTCTCTAAAAAGGGCCTATTTGATATATGGCTTAGTGTATTTCTTTCTTTTTAAAGGAAACTGTTAATTTTTTAAATCACATAAGTAGTACTTGCTCATTATTAGAGATTTAAAAAAAAATCAAAATGCCAAGGGGGAAAATAGCTTCCATAGTCCCACTACCCTAAAATAAGCGAATTTTCTGCTGAAATCTCCCCGATAGCTTTCATTGCATTTTTTTAAATGTAAATTTTAGTTAACATATAGTTGATACTGGTTTTTGGAGTAAAATTCAGTGATTCATCACTTACATACAACAACCAGTGCTCATCACAGTAAGTGCCCACTTTTAATACCATTACCCATCTAGCCCACCCCCCACCCACCTCCTTCCATCAATTCTGTTTGTTCTCTATTGTTAAATATCACTTATGGCTTGTTTCCCTCTCTCCTTTTTTCCCCCCTTCCCATATGTTCATCTGTGTTCTTTCTTAAATTCCACATATGAGTGAGATCACATGGTATTTGTCTTTCTCTGACCTATTTCACCTAGTATATAATATACTCTAGCTCCCTCTAAATTGTTAAAAATGGCAAGATTCCATTCTTTTTATGCCTGAATAATATTCCACTGTATATATGTACCACATCTCCTTTGTCCATTCATCAGTCGATGGAGATTTGTTTTCTCTCCCTAGTTTGGCTGTTGCTGATAATGCTGCTATAGATATCGGGATGCATGTACCCCTCCAAATCTGTATTTTGTATCCTTTGGGTAAATACCTAGTAGTACAATTGCTGGATCATAGAGTAGTTCTATTTTTATTTTTATTTATTTATGTTTTATTCTTTGTTTAATTTTATTTTTAAGTATACATATAGCATGCTTAAATATATAAACTTTTACATAACTCAAAAGTCAAGACTTTATATCACATCATCCCTTTTCCTACTCTCTTATCCTGTTTTTACCATAGAGGTAATTATTATTTGCTTTCATTCATGGCTTATCAGCCCATTCTTTTTCATAAAAATAAGCATTACATGTATATTAATGTATATGTGTATATATTTCTGTATATAAACTGTAGTGTGGTGTATCAAGTAGGTCTATTTTTAATTTTTCAAGGAACCTCCAAGCTGTTCTCCAGAGTGGCTGCACCAGTTTGCATTCCCACCAACAGTGCAAGATCTCTACATCTTCGCCAACACCTGTCGTTTATTGTACTGTTAATTTTAGCCGTTCTGACAGGTGCGAGGTGGTATCTTATAGTGGTTCTGATTTATGTTTCCCTGATGATGAGTGATGTCAAGCATATTTTCATGTGTCTGTTAGCCATCTGGATGTCTTCATTGCACAAGTGCCTATTCATGTCTTCTGCCCATTTCTTTCTTTTTTTCAAGATTTATTTATTTCAGAGAGGGAGAGAGAAAGAGAAAGAGAGAGTGGAGGGAGCAGCAGAGGGAGAGAACCCTCAAGCAGACTCCCTGCTGAATGTGGAGTCCTTCACAGGGCTAGATCTCAGAACCCCAAGATCATGATTTGAGCTGAAATCAAGAGTCAGATGCTTAACTGACTGAGGCACCCAGGCACCGTGACTTCTGCCCATTTCTTAACTGGACTGTTTGTTTTTTGGGTATTGAGTTTGATAAGTTCTTTATAGATTCTGGATACTAATACTTTATCAGATATGTTATTTGCAGATATCTTCCCCCACTCTGTAGGCTGCCTTTTAGTTTTGTTGATTGTTTCCTTCACTGTGCAGAAGCTTTTTATCTTGAAGTCTCAATAGTTCATTTTTGCTTTTGTTTCCCTTGCCTCTGGTGACGTGCCTAACAAGAAGTTGCTACAGCCAAGGTCAAAGAGGTTTCTGCCTGGGTTCTACTCTAGGATTTTGACGGTTTCTTCTCTCACTTTTTAGGTCTTTCATTCATTTTGAATTTATTTTTGTGTATGGTGTAAGAAAGTGGTCCAATTTCATTCTTTTGTGTACTGTTGTCCATTTCCAAACACTGTTTATTGAAGAGATTGTCTTTTTTTTTTCCATTGGAAATTCTTTTCTGATTTGTCTTTTAAGTTTAGTTGACCGTTTAGTTGTGGGTCCATTTCTCAGCTTAGGTGTCCCTGCCTCTGGGAAAGTTGCTTTTCCCAAAGGGGTCTTTGTTAGGCACACACTTCCAGAATACTCTCTACTTTCCTGAGTGCTACCCCAATTTAATATTGTTACTTGTTTATTTACCTTTATTTCCCCAGAGCTCCATGATAACAGAAACTAACCAAATCTTTTTCACTGTTATACCCCCAGTGCTTAGTTCTCATCTGGTATAAAGTTACTACTCAATATAGACTGGCTGAATGAATCAATGTTGTTTAACAATTGAATTTGTTTTAAATTAAGACCTTATTTTTTGTTTGTTTGTTTTAAAGCTTTTAGGTTCCAAGTAAAGTTGAAAGGAAGCTGCAAAATATTTCATACACCCCTGCCTCCATATTTGCACAGTCTACCTGATAATCAGCATGCCTCATTAGAGTGGTACATTTGTTACAAGTGATGAATCTACATGGATTCATCATAATCCCATAGTTCATTCTTGGTATTTGGAAAAAAGTATAATGACATGTATCCATTACTATGGTATCATACAGATTATTTCGACTGCTCTAAAAATCCTCTGTGCTCCCTCTATTCATCCCTCCTTCCTCCTGCCAGGAATCACTGGTCTTTTTACTGTCTCAGTTGTTTTACTTTTTCCAGAATATCATATAGCTGGAATAAGACAGGATATAACCTTCCAGGTTGGCTTCTTTCACTTAGTAAGATGCATTGAAGTTTCCTCCATGTCTTTTCATGGCTCCATAGCTCATTTCCTTTTAGTGCTGAATAATACTCTATCACCTGGTTGCACCAGCTTATCCCTGCATGAACTGAAGGACATCTTGGTTGCTTCCGAGTTTTGGCAACTGAGAGTAAAGCTGCTGTGAAGATCAAAACACGGGTTTTTGTGCAGACATAAGTTTTTAACTCTTTTGGCTAAATACCAAGGAATGTGATTGCTGGATTTTATGCTAAGACTATGTTTAGCTTTGTAAGAACCTACCTAACTATCTTCCAAAATGTTTGTAGTACTTTGCTTTTCCACCAGCAGTAATGAGAGTTCTTACTGCTCTATATCCTTGCCAGACTTTAATGTTATCATTGTTCTGGATTTTGGCCATTCTAACAGATGTAGAGTAGTATTTCTTTGTCGTTTCCATTTATATTTGCGTGATGACGTATGTGCTCCATAACATACTTATTTACCATCTGCATATTTGTTTGGTAAGGTGTATGTGAAAGTCTTTGGCCCATTCTTTAATTGGATTGTTTGTTTTTTTTATTCTTAGGTTTTAAAAGTACTTTGTATATTTTGGATAGCAGTTCTTCATCAGTTGTGTCTTTTGCAAATACTTTCTCCCTGTCTGTGGCTTGTCTTCTAATTCCCTTGGCCTTTTCTTTTGCAGAGCAGAAGTTTTTTACTTTTAATTCTTTCATGGATTGTGCCTTTGGTGTTGGATCTAAAAAGTTATCACTATGTCCAGTCAGCTAGATTTTCTCCTATGTTGTCTTCTAGGACTTTTATAGTTTGCATGTTACGTTTAGGTTTGTGATCCATTTTTGAATTAATTTTTGTGAAGGGTGTAAGGTCTGTGTCTAGATTCATTTCTTTGCATATGGGTGTCCAGTTGTTCCAGCACCATTTGTTAAAAAGGCTATATTTACTCCATTATATTTGCCATTGCTCCTTTGTCAAAGATCAATTGACTATATTTATGTGGGTCTACTTCAGAGCTTTCTGTTCTGTCTCATTGATCTATTTATTTACTCTTTTGCCAATACTACACTGTTTTGATTATTGTAGCTTTATAGTCTTAAAGTCAGGTAGTGTCAGTCCTTTAACTTTGGTCTCCTTCAATATTGTGTTCATCATTTTGCATATTTTGCCTCTCTATATAAACTTCAGAATCAGTTTGTTAATATCCATAAAACAACTTGCTAGGATTTTGATTGGGATTGCACTGAATCTGTAGATCAATTTGGGAAGAACTGACATGACAGTACTAAGTCTTCCTGTCCGTCAACATGGACTATCTCTCCATTTATTTAGTTTTTGTGAACTTTTTGATTTATGTCCTTGGTTTTATTTTTCCCTCCAAAAATTATTTTTTAAACATAGTTTGTGCCAACAGTTGAAGCTTCTGTCTTTCTTTTGGAATACTGTTAAACCTTGATGCAGTAAGTGAGAAGCATCTCTCCTGTCTCTTCCATGCTAGAGCATTACTATTATATATGTGCCCTACCCCTGCTCTGTGCCAGGCACTGTGCCGGTATTTGTCCAGACATCATATCTGGTGTATTGCCAAGACTGTGCAGTGCAGTGAAGCTTTATCACTCTCATTCTCTAGATTAGAAAATGAAGCTTCTAGAAATTAAGTTACTTGCCCAAGGACACACAATGGTTGAGTATCTAAATTGAGGTCTGAACTGGGATTCAGTTGTATGAATTCAATGTATTGCTTTACCCCTATGATTATTCCTGGCCATGGAACAAGCCAGGCTGTAGAAAAGTCTTTTTTGGCTCATATTCAAGTTTTCACTGTATTCAAACAAAATAAATAGCTTAAAAAAAAACAGTAAAAATTTCTCCTAATTCCATTAGCTTATCTGTAGGGTGAGGTTGCATACACAGTACATGTGAATTACAGGGAAAGGTTCACCCTTTTGTAATACAGAAAGTCTTTTGTTGTTGCTGCAGCTACTTTGGAGGAGGTTATTTAGCTGAACTGAGAAGGAGAGGTCTTCCCGAAGGAGGACAAAAAAAGTATTTCCTCACTTCCATGAAGTGGAATTTTAAAAAAATGTTATTTTAAAAACAAGTCCTCCCTGTCTTGAAGGGAATGGCAAACAAATTTTGGCATGCTGAATTTAGATTCTGCTTTAATTTTATGTGTGTGTGTGTGTGTGTGTGTGTGTGTGTGTGTGTACACACACACACACACACACACACACACACACACACANAGCAGTGGTTTCCTAGTGGGCCAAAACCAAAGAAATTAGGATTTGAGGGTGGTGGGTAGTTGAGTGATAGTTTATGGCGAAAAAATCATAGGAGACTAAAACCTGTGGCTCTGGGAAGAAGGGATTTGGCAACATCTAGGAGTTGTTGAAGAGGTGCTTGGTGAATTGGCCTTCTCAAGAAGCACTGGGTCAGAACATTTATTAACACACTGCTCACTCCCACAAAATTGCTAACTTCACATGGCACACACCAAGAGCTCCAGCTGACTGACAGTCTAATCTTCACAAAAGAGTATTTGAAGTACCCTTAGCAGGGACTATCTGGCAGGAACAACAGCTGGTCCAAGCCACAGGTCTTTCTCTGCCTTCATCTAAGAATTCATGAGTGCACTGGGGCGCCTGGGTGACTCAGTGGGTTAAAGCCTCTGCCTTCGGCTCAGGTCATGTTCTCAGGGTCCTGGGATCGAGCCCCGCATCGGGCTCCCTGCTTGGTGGGGAGCCTGCTTCCTCCTCTCTCTCTGCCTGCCTCTCTGCCTACTTGTAATCTCCCTCTCTGTCAAATAAATAAATAAAAATCTAAAAAAAAAAAAGAAGAATTCATGAGTGCACCTTTCCTTACTTCCCCCAGAGCTACTATAAATTCAAGGGGAGATTTTGAAGCAGAACTGAAATGAGCGCCCACCTGTTTGTGAAATGGGACTGAGCATGGAGCAGACATGTCTCTTAAGCCCACTTATGTGTTCTGATGAGGTCATTAGTTAATTTTGCTTTTATTGTTATGCTTCCTGAATCTATTTACCATTCCAGATTTTGTCTTAGGTTTGATCTTAACTTGAAGTTCTGACTCTATTTTCCCATAAAAAGCCCATCATCCTCAGTTTTTTGTGAAGCACCAGTAATTTCCCTGAGGAGTTGGAATGTATACCAGAGAAAGGTTGTATCAGTTATCCACAGCTAATTACTGTGACCTTCAGATACTGCAAATAACCTTCCTCGCAATGGTGGCCATCTGTGAAAGCTTGCTTTAGTTCCCATTTACAGACTGTTTCACCTTGTAGATTTATATCATAGTGCCTGGCATAGTGCCATCCTCATTTATTGAATGAATTAATGACTTTCTGTGTCTATACATGAGTAAATAAAAAGCAAAAAACCATGCGCCTATGAATATCAAAATGAAATTGGAAAGTTTGGAATTTTGCAGAGTGAAAGGAAAAGTTATTTTCTCTTATTTGAAGAGTACACTAAATACATCAATACCAAGCAACATTGGCAACTGCCCGTCATGCCTCAAAGGTACGTGAAAACACCATATAACCAGACCAGGCCAGTTTTCTTTGTCCTGCTGTGCATAGGAAGGGACTGTACTGGACAGCCTATGTACCAGTGACGAACTCATTTCTCACTGCAGTGATGTCACATTTATTGCCTCAATCTCCTATCTAAGTTTTATAACCTGTGCAACTTTGGTATCTAGACTGGCCTCATATGTAACGAGTGAGTATATGGGGGGGAGGGGGGATGAGGTAGTGTTCGCAGTCCCACAGCTAGAGGTAAAATCCCTTTATTTCACCTTTTAGTTCAGAACCCTTTCTTCTTTAACTTCTTCTCCTTTAAATCAGGACCCTTAAGCTCAGATGCTTTATGAAGTTGTAGTGGGAAATGAAAATGAGAGAATATGCCAAGTATAAGACAACAGGGAGTGGTAGTGAGTATGGCAAACTCCAGCACTTGCTTCATCTGAAGGACAAACCTGCAGTTTAACTCTCGCTACGTGTTGCATCAGGGGGGATTAACAAACCTTCTTCTCTCAGAAAATTCTGAAATTTGGGACTGAGTGTAGAGCAGATGTGTCTCCTAAGCCTATGAAAATGTAAAAATGTTCAGCTTTGGGATTTTGGCAGCAAATCTTTGAAAAACTTGAAGATATTACATAGGCTAAATAGCACATGTATTCAAGGGCTGCCTACAGTCTTTCACTGGAAAAATTCTGCTTTATACCTTCCACTGAAGTTGTCTGCAAAGCTGGGATACACATGTATCAGTGGTGTCTCAAGTCATTGATATTTTAAAAAGTTTTTATTTAAATTCCAGTCAGCGTACAGTGTTATATTAGTTTCAGGTGTACAATATAGTGGTTCAACACTTCCATACGTTCCTTGTTGCTCATCACAAGAAGTGATTAATCCCCATCACCTAATTCTCCCATTCCCACACCCACCTCCCTTCTGGCAACAATCCATTTGTTCTATATAGTTAAGAGTCTATTTCTTGGCTTGCCATTCTCTCTCTCCTCGCCCCCCCCTTTTCTTGTTTGTTTTGTTTCTCAAGTTCCACATATGAGTGACATAATATAGTATTTTTCTTTCTCTGACTCATTTTGCTTGGCATAATACACTGTAGCTCCATCCATGTCATTGCAAATGGCGAGGTTTCATTCTTTTTTTAAATAGCTGAGTAATATTTCATTATATATATTTATATATATAAATATATATATATATATTTATATATATAAATATATATATATATATATCACCTCTTCTTTATCCATTCATCAGTCGATGGATACTTGAGATGTTTCCATACTTTGGTTATTGTAGATAATACTGCTATAAATATTGCAGTGCGTGTATCCCTTTGAGTTAATATTTTTGTATTCTTTGGGTAAACATCTAGTAGTACAGTTGCTGCATCACAGGGTAGTTCTGCTTGTAACTTTTTGAGAAACCTCCATACTGTCTTCCAGATTGGCTACACCAGTTTGCATTCCCACCAACAGTGCAGGAGGTTTCCCCTTTCTCCATATCCTTACCAAAAATTGTTTCTTGTATTGTTAATTTTAGCCTTTCTGACAGTTGTGAGGTGATATCTTTTGTAGTTTTGACTGCATTTCCTTGATGCCTAAGTGATGTTGAGCATCTTTTCATGTGTCTGTTGACCATCTGGATATCTTCTTTAGGAAAATGTCTATATATGTCTTCTGCCCATTTTTAATTGGATTATTCATTTTTGCGGGTGTCGAGTTTTACAAGTTCTTTGTGTATTTTGGATACTAATCCTTTATCAGATATGTCGTTTGGAAATATCTTCTCCCATTCTGTAAGTTGCCTTTTATTTTTGTTGATTATTTCCTTTGCTGTACAGAGGCTTCAAGTCATTTGATATTAATCTGTGCCTCTCTGTACTCATATCTGAAGATGATTTTGTTTCTAAAAATACCTTTAGGTTATTTCAAAGTTCTCATTCTAATGCTACCTTTCACTCCTGTGTTTTATTAAGAGAGACAAGGGCACATTTAGATTTATTTCCCTTTGCAAATAGGAGAGTTAGTGGTCAAAAGCACCGTCTCTGGAAACTTTGTGCCTGGGTATGTGAACTTGGGCAAGTTGCTTAATCTTGCCATGCTTCAGTTTCTTATACATATATATCAAATGGAGATAAAGATAGTCAGTACTCCATAGAGTTGTACAGATTCACGGATTTATATGTCAATTTCTCAGAATAGAGCCAGGTACGTCTTAAGGACACAGTTATTTTTGCTATTTTTAGGATTATCTTGTTAGCGTTGCTGGTGAATTTGTGTTTAACCTTTGATCTACCCATTGATTTTGTCTTTCATGTGGATCACAGCTGAATGAAGTTTGGTCGTATGGATTGTTCTTTATAACATGTTGGCAGATAAGAGTTAAGTGTAGCAAAATGAAATCCCTGGGTGTTCTCATTTGGATGTCTTATTGTGGGGACCAGGAAGCCCTCAGGACATGTAGACATAGGCAAAAAAGAAGGCACAGAACTGGGAGTTGAGACCTTTCAGAGGTAGCTTCTGAAGTTCTGAGACAGGGGTCCAGGCTGATTAAAAATTGAGGTATCTTTTATACTAGACTGTCACTTCTGATGTTTTCACTAAAATACCACTAAAAACAGCAACCTTTGTTGCTCCGATGGGTTGTAGGACTATTCATTGTTCTTAGAATTTCTACTAAGGAGTTTCAGTCTTTGAAGTCATTTTCTGATACTATTGTCTTTTTAAAAAATTATTATTATGTTCAGTTAGCCAGCATATAGTACAGCATTAGTTTTTGATGTAGTGTTCAATGATTCATTAGTTGCTTATAACACTCAGTGCTCATCACAACATGTGCCTTCCTTACCCAGTTACCCCATCCCTCACCACCCCCTTCCTTCTGTAACTCTGTTTCCTGGAGTCCAGAATCTCTAATGGTTTGTGTCCCTCTCTGATTTCTTCCCATTCAGTTTTCCCTCCCTTTCCCTGTGGTGATACTGCTGTCTTTTACTAACTTCATCCTTTATCATGAATTTAGTCACTATCTTGCAACATGTATACACCGTCTTAAAGCATATACTTTTTAGCTGGTTGAACAGCTTAGAACCTCCTGTTCAAATAGAGGAACAAACCTATTTTATGTCACATTAAGGGAGTGTCTGGAAACAAATCATGCAATATATTGCTTATGTTTCTTAAGTGAACAAATCAGGGGTGTGCTAGCTGCTGTGTATTGAATGGTGGTAGGACCAGTTCAGGATCTGATCTCAGAAATATCTCAAGTGTTGGACTGTGTTTCTCCCTACCTGCAGCATGTTTTTGACTTGAGGTTACCTTGATATGTGCAGAAACCCTCACAGGAAAGAAGATGAGCACATCTATCCAGGTGGCAGGTTGGTGTAATGGGAAAGGAATGTGGAGCATAGGTGGGTTGTTGTCACAATGTTGAAATTGCTGCAATTCCTCTTTGAGCTTTCAGAGAGGCACTGGTGATTTTTGTATCGAGAAGGGTTCTTCTTCTTGAGAAAGGCTCTTTAGGCGTTCTTTCCCTGACCTCTTCCTTTGTATGGATCATCTTCTCTCTCATTCATCTTTTTTTGTTTTTTCCCCTTTTCAGAGAGAGGGCTTTATAGATGGTAGAAATTTACTGAGGTGTGCTCCTCCCACGCTCACAGTTATGAGACAGAAAGAAGAGAACATGGAGCATCCATAAAAGTTGATGTAAAAGACTGTGGAAAACTGAAGGATGGGATCTTTTTCTGAGGCAGGGGACATCCTGACAAGGCAACTGTGGCAGGCACACCTGGTCTCCTCAATCTGCCCAAGGAACTCACTTGCTTGGGGGCTAAGTCTGTGAGATAAGGCATAGCTGGAAAATAAGAAGCGACTGGGCTTCCACAATGACCCCTTTGGGTTTACTTCCAGCACATGTCTGTGCCTTATCTCTTCCATTGGTCAGGTCATTCTCTTACTGTAAAAGGCTCAGTGGGATCCAAAGTCCATATTATCCACACTTCTGCTCAGCTGCACCATGACCATATTATGCTTGGGGTTAAGTGATTTCTTTAACAGTTTTAGGCTTTTGTCCAAGAGTTTGATTGTCCTTTTCAGTGTCTTCTCTGATTTGTAGGACACCAAACTTTATTTCTCTATTTCGATTTGCTTTTTCTTGAAATGTGATTTCCCTCTTGATTAAAACAGGAATGATTTGCTTATTATACTCTTTCCCCTTCCAGAAATGTTACCAAGATTAGAGACATTGTGGGCTGTCTCTTGGGTGTTCATTGTATAATGTCTTCTTGATAGGCCAATTATAGTGAACAAAGCATTTTAGGTGACATCTCAACGGAGACTTGTAAACTATATTGTCACTTTGATTTCTGTTCCATCACTTACTATTGTATTTTCTTTGCTTTGGCTACAGTCTTCCATGTGGTTTTTAATCCATCCCAGGTGCTGAACTTTTAAATGTCTTTGTGTGGTCAACATGTTACACCAGAATGGCCTCTCTTAATCTGGAGTGAGTTTGGGGCTCATTTTACATGTGTTTGTACCAATTCTTATTTCTAATATTCAAAGACCTTTCCATTTATATGGATACTGTTAAGGAAGTTATTCATATCCTGGTAATCATATGATTAATACATACTCCATTTTATGGCATATGACATATCCAACTGTAGATGAAAAATTTTAGGTAGCTATGAATTCTATTTGAAGTTGTAATAAGAACTGAATTTTATGTTTATACCAATAAAGGGATCTTTTAAATGTCCCTTTACTAATACAGCATTGGAAATTATAAGCTGACATCTTGACATCTTGGCCTTTGTTTCTGCAAAGTTTCTACCTTAGACCTTAATACAGCAAGGGTGGTGACATTACAGTCCAATAGAACTTCTTGCAATTCTAGAAATGTTTTACCCTATTCTGGCCAATATGGTAGCCCAACTAACCACATGTGACTGTTTGAAATGTGGCTAGTGTACCTTAGAAACTAAAGCTTTGGTTTCCTTTTATTAATCTAAACTTAAATAGTAAATTTAGTCTAGTAGCTACCTTATTGATCCAGTTGTAATATTCATGAACACTAGATTGATTCTTGAGACTTCTATTAAGTTTATTAATTATTTTCCTGTCCTTTCTTGCCTTGTATTTAAATCTGCCTTGAAAAAGTCAAAAGAATAGTGATAATAACATTTTTGAATCATTATTATGCTCTATATGTTGTTTGTGCTATGTGTTTTAATCTGCATTATGTCATTTAACCTTTACATGAAACCAGTCTACGGCCATACCACCCTGAATGCGCCCGATCTCGTCTGATCTCGGAAGCTAAGCAGGGTCGGGCCTGGTTAGTACTTGGATGGGAAACCTTTACATGAAACTGTAAGGGAGCTACGATTACTGTCTCTAGTTTTTTGTTGCTAAAATGGAGACAAAGAGAAGGGAATTAACTTGCCCATAGTCACACAGGGAATGTGGTGTAACTTGAGGCCAAATAATTCCATGTGGGTGCTTTTCTGTTTCACCAGATACTAACCTGTTTATCCTCTTTCCTTGTTTATGATTTGTCTAAATGGGAACTATATTAATTCCCTAGGGTGGCCATAATAAACTACCACAATTGGATGGCTTAGAACGGCAGATATTTTTTTGTCTCACAGTTTTGGAGGCTAATGGCCACAGGGCCCTGCTCCCTCTGAAACTTGTGGATAAGAGCCCCTCCTGCCCTCTTCTTAACTTCTGGTGGTTTGCTGATAATCCTTGGCCTCCTCGGCTTATAGATGCATCGCTCCAATTCTTGTCATGACATGGCATCCTCCTTGTATGTCTCTGTTCATGGGGCTTCCTCCTTATGAGGACAGAAGTCACATTGGATTAGGGGCCCATCTTCCTCCAGTATGACCTCATATTAACTAATTACTTCTGCAATAGCATTATTAACAAATAAGTTCAAATTCTGAGGGATTAAGGCTTAGGACTTTAATATATCTTTTTGGAGGGGGACAAATTCAACACAAAACAGAAACCTATATTGTTTTGTTAGGATTAGGGACTTTTCTGTATTCTTATATAATTTTATGCTGCAATTTTCTAGAGCACAGTATTGCAATTAGGAGAACACTATTTTGGGAATCAGGAGACCTGGGTTTGAATCCTGGGAGAACTTTCGTCTCACCATTCCTTGGTCTTCTCATCTGTAAGATGGGGATCGTAAAAGCAGTGGTCTGGTTCCCCATTCCTCTCCAATTTTTTCTGACAGATCTTGCCAAGTGAAGGAAGCATAGAGGCTGTGGTCGGCACACAGCCATTCCTTCTACAGGCTGAGCCTTCCAGTTAGTGGTGATGGCTCTTTATCTCACAGCTCTTATCCCCATGAACATGTCAGGACGTCCCAGGAGTTCAGCAGAAGGCAGGAAAAGGTGGTGGCAGAAGGCAGCATGACTTGGCACTCAGGTAGGTTTTCAGGACTCCCAAGGGATGCTGTGGTGTTGCTCAATAGGTGGTCCTGATGGAAGAGAAGGAAGCAGTGGGGGGTGGAGTCACCACCATGGGGCATGATGCTTTGAAGAGAAGGCTGAGCAGCAGAATGCCCTGCTGTGTGTCTAACTGCAGTGTCCAGCTGTGTGACCACAAGAGACTAACTCCCTCTCTCTGTGAGCCAGTCATCCATCTCTCTTTCAGGGCAGAGGTAGATTCCATGTTCACTGAGCCCTGTTTTGCCCTTCCTTTTATTGGTTGGTGTGGAGTTAAGTCAAAGACCGGTGAGGCTTTCAGAAATGTTTGTTTTCCAGCCCACAGTAATTTTCACCTTTTTCAGACTTGGTATTTCTTTGGAAGCATGGAGGAAAAATTTGACCTTTGTTGACCTAAGTCAGCAGCTTACTGCTGGTACCTCCTCAGAAGTAAAGGAATGCCATGTTTGTTGTGTGTATGCTGCTTATCTTCCCCATGTCTAGAAGCTACAACCTCAAATGCCCTGTGCTGCTGTTATCTACAAAGTCTGGTAGTGATTCTTCTGTATGCCTCTTACTCAGTCAGTGCCTTGCAGGAAGCGGTGCTGTGCTCTCCTTTCTACCCTCCATGTCTCGATCTTATGGTGGAATTCCAGACTTCAGTGACTGTAGTCCTGCACTGTTTGTTGTTGTTGTTTTGTTTTATTTTGGTTTTTTCCCCCCACATATGGGTTATCAGCTAGGAAAACACGTAACATCAGCAAACAAAGAAGGGGGGACTGTACCCATTCTTGTCTCAGATTAGCCATGCCCCAATTTGTAAACAGAGACAAAATCTTGATTTTCACAATATTTCTGTGGTATTGGAAAGACAACACAAAAGATGTCTATTGCTCTAGTCATCAGCTGTCATGGTCTGAGCAGACCTGCTCAGATTGTTAGAAGATGTCTATTTGTTTTTATCCTCTACAACTTAGTTTCTAAAGAAGCTGACTTGCTGAGTAGTATCCTGTGCTTTGAAGAATTTTTTTTTAATGATTCTCTTTTAATGCACATCTCTTAATTTGTTATGTAGCATTTCTTCTTAAAATATGATTGTTCCTTTCAAAGATTTTGCTCAAAATCTATACTAACCTTGCTTCTCTTAGAATTCTTGGGGGAAAATTTATCTTC
Source organism: Ailurus styani (assembly GCA_002007465.1). NCBI lineage: Eukaryota > Metazoa > Chordata > Mammalia > Carnivora > Ailuridae > Ailurus > Ailurus styani. Next base: position 502,422 of record LNAC01000550.1, read on the forward strand.
TAATTATGATTATGTCAATTTCCTAAATCATGCAAGAGCATTTTAGAGGAACTTAATAAGTGTTTATTTAATATGCAGCACTGCATTAGGCTGCATCTAGATGGAAATAACAGGAAAAAAAAAATCCCCAGATAGTAGTGGCTTAAAGAAGGTTGAAGTATATTTCTTTCTCATATTTACAAAGCTAGAGAGAGTCCATCCAGGGATGGTGTATAGCGTCAAAGGACAAGGTTTCCTCTATGCTATTTTCCTATCACATGTATTTTCTTTTTCCACCTAAATCTCATGGTCCAAAATGGCTGTTCACTTTTCAGCCATTACATCAGTATTTCAGCCAACATAAAGAGAGGGGAGTTGCAAAGAGCACTCTCCCTTTTAAGGAAACTTCCTAAAAGTTGCTACACCATTTCTCCTTATATCCCATAATCCACTTAGGGCCAAGTTTGTAACTAGTTGTAAAGAATGCTAGTAAATGTGGATTTTATTTCATATTACCTTGTACACAGCTGAAAAAACAAGTGTCTTTTAATGAGAGAAGTGTAGAAAGGATTTTAAGAGAACACAATTAGTAGTCTGTCCTCAAGCACTGTGCCCCAAGCCACATGGGTGCTAAATGAGCAGAGGACTACCCCAGCCTGGCCTAAAATTTCTCCACTGTCTGACCTCTGCTTACATTTTGAGTATCATCTTTCAGCAATTTTTCATGAATGTTCTGATGTTCTATACATTGACCTCTCGGTTCTTTGGACTGCTCTTTACTGGCATTGAATCTTTATTTGTACTGTTTCTTTAGTCTAGAATGCTCTCTTCTTTTCCTACCCTGCCTCCATATTACACTCTGACTTGTCATCTAGATCTTTGTTCAAGTTCCATATTTTCAAGTAACACTTCCACGTAAGTGTTAAATGTATATATAATGTAAAAATATCTTATTATTCTTCTGATCCATGTAAGATTCTGTCATCAAATATTTTCATAGAACTGTATTCCTTTTCCTTAGAGGATTGATCACTGTCTTCAATTTTACACCCATTCATGTCTGTCTGATGACCTATGACCTCTCATCTCCACTAGACTGTAAGTACCCCTTGGGGGTAGAGATTTTGCTTCTGGTTTTCATTGCCAAACCCTCTGGTTATCAGAGTGCTCAACATATGATGGACATTTAATCAATACATGTTGAATGAATGAATGTATCAATAAATGTTCTGATATAAAAAATTTAATAGTTTCACTAGGGTGAAACAATATACAGAGTTTACTTGGTATATGTATGAAATATATGCAAATAACTAAAATCATTAAAGAAATTGAAAGTAGAACAATCTAGTGAATCAGTTTATCTCTATGAAAGATTCCATTTTCCCTTCTTCTGTGATTTAGTGTAACAGTAAATCTTGTCTTCACATTAGTGAAGTGATTTTCTCTCAGTAACCATTCTGTCAATAAGCTTTACATTTTTCCATTTGGCTATGTTGCTCTTGTTTTGATCTGATGATGCAAATGAGGGAATGTGGTTCTCTTCCCACCTTGTACACATAGATTTATTCTCTGGGCACCAGTTTTCTCATTTAGAAATGGGGATGATAAGAGCCTCTATCTCTTAGGCTGTATTAGTTTGGACAGGGGGTGCCACACTAACAAATGCTCCTAAAACTCAGGTACTCAGTCCAACAAGGGCTCATTTCTCATTCACACAAAATCTGCTGTGAGTCAGGGGCTCCCCAAGGCAACTGCTCTCCATTCACTGGCTCGGCAGTGAGCCAAGTCACCTCAATCTTGTGACATTGCCATTTCAGTGTACACCTTCTAGGAAAAGGAAAGAGGTGGAAGAAGGGGATCATCATTCCTCAGTTCTTAAATGCTTCAGGTTGGAAGGGATACATGCCACATCTGTTCATAGCCCATTTGTCAGAGCTAGTCACGCAGCCCACATTTATGCAGAGGACAGGGAAACGTAGGAATGCACATGAATTTCAGTGGGCAGTGAATGTATCAGCCATGGGGCAACTGCACCAATTAATAAATTTTTTTTTTAATTTTATTTTTATTCTTTGCCCAAGGGGTACAGGTCTGTGAATCATCAGGCTTACATCTTTTGCACCAATTAATAATTTTGATGATGGTGATAATGACAATGACAGTAACATTCTGATAGGCATTTCCTTGAGAGTCAAGTTTCATTTCCCTTTTTCCTTGCACTCTCTGCCTCTTCAAGCAGGGAGTAATTAGCACCATAAATGCCCTGAATGATATGTTTGCTCAATAAAAGAACACACAAAAAAGAGTCTTCGGTGAGTGATAGCTGTATTGATGATAATGGGATTCTAATGGAGGAGCAAGAAATTGCAGCTAGATGTACCAGAGAAGTCTCCACAGAGATACTGAATACATTTGAATGGTTACATAGGTCAAACAGGATTTCAAGGAGTAGAGGAAGTTGTCAGAAGGGAGAATGTCAGGAATTCCAGAGGAAGGACTAATAGGAACAATGCTTCACAGTGGCATCACAATGTCACCTGTGCTGGAGGGGCATTTCACATGGCCAGGCCAGTAGACAAGGAGTGAGGTGGACATGAGAATCCCCATGAGGGGTGTTCTGGACTGTTGAGTTGCTGCTAAGAAAGTCATCTTCAACTAGGAAGAGGCTGCAGTATTTCTGTCACCAGATTCCTAATCTCTACCTGGCTCCCCTTCTCTGTTCCAGCTTTCCATGCACCAGATCCCAGAGAAAGGAGGACCCTTGCATTTTTGTGATCTGTTCATCTGATATTCTGTGAACAAAGAAAGTCTTTTAACTTTATTCCCCCAGAACTATCCTATAAGTTCTGTACACTTTGTAATAAAAATATGGAAAGTGGCTTTGAAACAAAAATATCTTATTATTCTTCTGATACTTTCATTGAATCTCCCTGTTCTTACCTAGTAGTTGGCAGGGTTGGGCTATCTCCATCTGGGCCTCCACCTCTCTCATCTATTTGAGGAAAATAGGTTTGTAAGAGAGTTTTGATTTGTCTTTTCATCTGTAGTTTTTCAAGTTTTCATAGAGTGGACCAATGTCACTGGACTTCATTCTCCTTTCCTTTCCTGAGTAACATGTCCTTTCTATCTCTATGGAAACCCTCTGGAAGTGCTACCAGTATTGTTGCTGGAAGTGACTATGTTTTGTGCTGTAGGAATTATTTCTTCCTCCTGGGAATGTGAGGCATTGTTATTTGATTGGGCTAGATTCTCTTAGAATGTTTCTTCTAAACATTTTCAGAGAAAACGTTTCTTCTAAACATTTTTAGAGAGAATGTTTCTTCTAAAAGTTAAGTTTCTCATGATATCCCAAGAAGAAGGAGAAGATGGAAAACCCATGGTGAAATGTAAAGTGAGAAGTGATTTTCAAGACAGCCCAGCTCAGAATATGAAGCTCCATTTTGAGTCTCAGGAAACGCAGGGAAAGATGACCCCAAGCAGAATGTGGTGATTACCAATTTTGCACGTCATGGGCAAATCCTTCTGAATGTGATTAGGAATAAAAATGAAGGCTCTCAGGGTAGATTGGTCCATCAATCAAGGCAACTGGGATCCTTATGCTTTCTTTATACATGCTGGAATAAATTAAAATAAAAATCAATCCATCACACCCACTCTGATGTGCAGGTAACTTGCTTGGAAAATGAAAAGCAAAGGAAAAGAATTGCATCTGGTGGTGAGGCATGTTGTTCTTGAACCAGCCAAATTAATGAGTACTCAGAAGAGGTCTGGCAGCCAAGTGAGTTGTTGACTTGTTGGTATCTGGCAGCCAAGTGAGTTGTTGACTTGTTGGTATCATTCTAGTGGTTGGGGAATTTGAGATAATGGGAAAAGAAAGGGAGGAGTGGGACATTACAGCTAAGAGAGAGCAGACTATATCAGAAGCCCATGGGAGCAGAGAGTTTAGATGTCATTATAAAAAAATGACCTGACTAGCAACAAAGATTGATGATAAAAGAAGAAAGGAAAGGGAAGGCCCTTTTGAAAGAGCTTTTGCCTTGATCACAGGGTAATTTATTTACTGTTTAACATGGCAAGAGATACAAAATGAGATTCCTGGGTTGGATAGGGGAATTTCCGATTTGGCAGTCAGTTGGGGGCTTAAAATAGAGTTTTCTGAACCTGTAGGCCAAGCAGGTATAGCAGTTGAGCTCTGTGTGCATGAGGAGAGATTAGCCTACAGCCATGTGGGAGGACAGACATCTGGTGGCTGACACTGCACATGGATATGACACTGCACATGGATTTGGAAATAGAACATGTAAGATTTGAGACCAAACTGAATAAGGTACACTGCCAAAGATATACAGTGGAATGCCTCTGGGCCACAGTGTGAAGCAGGTTCTCATCAAATAATAACTCTTAATTTGCTAAGATTTAACCAAAAGTATATTATTTGACTTAATCCTTGTAACAAGTTTTGAGTTAGACCAAATTTTTGTGTCCCTTTTACTGATGGTTAGAGGAAGTCTCAGAGATTTAAGTGACAAGAGCACACAGCTCAGATGAAGGGTGTTGGGATTGGAGATACAGAACTCAGAGCTCAAGCTCTTAATGTTGCCTGTTTTATGGGACTCGTAAGCGATAGCATACATGCTTGAAAATTAAGGTAAACTTATCCTGCCTCACACAGGGGTTAAAGGGCAAAAATACATATTGAAAACTATGGCATTTCCTATATATTTTTCTTGACTCTATTACCTCAGATCCCTGGCATGATCTTGTTTTGTTTTGTTTTGTTTTGATTTATTATCTTTTTCCTTCCTTTATTCATACCTGCCTCTTAGACTGTGGTTTTGATCTACCTTCTCATTCTGCTTTGCTTTTTGTTTACAGCCAAGCAGTCATCATAGAATAGTGATTAAAGGTGGCTTCTGTGGCCCGGTTGCCTGGGTTCAAATCTCAGCTTTGCTGCTTGACTAGCTGTGGTGGCCTTTTATGTTTCAGTTCCTTCATCTGTTTTATTTATTATGGCTATATAACAAACCACCCCACAAGTAAGTGGCTTAAAGTAACCACAACCATTTAGTTGTTCACAGCTCTACAAGTTGGCCCGGACTTGGCTAGTCTCTGTTCCCTGTGATCCTCTTAACTGGAGGTAGAGGAGTCAAGATGGCCTCATTGACATGCCTGGTAACTTCAGGTGGGGTGGATGGAACAGCAGGGGACTGACTGACTCTGTCTCTCTCTCATGGTCTGTCATCATTCAATGATGTAGCCCATGCATCTTCACATGGCAGCTGGCTCCCAAGAAGGCAAAAGAAAAATCAACTGAATCTCTAAGTACAAGCCTGGAAATCACATAATATCATTTTGGGTGCATTGTTTCAGTCAGAGAGTGTCGTGAGGCCAGTCCAGTTTCAAGCAAATGGGAATAGACTCTCATTCCCCTGATACTGGTGGTAGGAATGGCATGTGTGTCAGGAATAGGTGGAATTGTGGGAAATTATTTTGCAGATAATCTACCACAGGGAGATCTTTGGGTTGTTGAGATAGGTAGTTCATATTATCCTGACGACAGCTTCATGAGTCATCAGGAGAAAAGTGTAACATGATATAGATTCTGAGATTCTGTTTTGAGAGAAAATATACATCAATGCAGACAGGACATGAATTTACGGGCAGTAAACCCTCATTATAAGCCAAGTGCTTATGCTAAAGTAAGAATATTAAAACAAATACCATTTAGGTGACATTTTGTTTCCTTCAGAGGCTGGAGCATGCTAAGCTTTTCCAAATAGCTCATTGTCCAATAGCCATATAAATTACATTTTGATTTCCATGAAGGCTTAAAAAGATTATTATTATAGTAATGAGTTTAAAATAAGGCTGAATTGCCTATTAATCAGGAGTTTACAGGTTCTTCTTGTAAGTAGCTTATGGTACATAACATGAAATATTTTCTGTCTACTGCTTTGACAAAGCCTGTGTCATAGTATGTTACATATGTCATAAATACGTGGACCCAGTTGGTGCACGTGCACTCATGATGATGATTGCTGAGAAATATCGAAACTTCTGAAGACAAACCCATGAGTGATGGGATATATAAAATCATACAAGGAAGAATCAGAGGAACCTCAACAAATACAGCAAGCTAAATATCCTGAATCTCATATCTTATTATAGATATGAGCAGATTCATTTTTTTCCTTTTGTGTGGAATCCTGTAAAGATCTTCTCTAAAGCATTCCATGCCCCATTTCACAGACAACTAAGCACTAAACTCTCTAGGCCACCTCCATGGATGACCATTATATGCCCACCTGCTTTATATGATCTCAAGCACACACAGCAGGTAAGACCCTAGTTGCTTTACTCATAAACAGGCAGCGGATGAAATTAGTCCAGGTGTAAAGGCAAAACACAGAGGAATAATGGGTAAATGATTTCAGGGGTTTTGTCAACATGGAAAGTGACATCTGACAACTTGTTTAAGAGGTAATTAAGATTTCCTCATACTCTGTAGGAATTAAGTTGAATTGTTTAAAGGCCATGAGAAACATTGACGATTATGGTCCATTCTGGGTGATCTAGAGGTAATTTAAATGATGCAGGAATTTCATCTTTAGTTGCTCATATCTTGGTGAGATTAGGCTGTACCTCTATACTTCTGCTGTTGTACTTAACATACTGTGTTGTATTTGTTTGGTCCCCCCTCTATTTGGATATAAGTTAACTTGCAGTGACAGAGACAGACCCCAAGTTATAGTAACTGAAACAAGATGGAAGTTTTATTTCTCTCTCACAGAACAAACAATGAACAGTCTAGAGGGGTTAAACCATGCTAACCATGGAGCTTCTAAATCTTTAGGTTCAAGGAAGTAGATTTAGCTCTTGTTACCACCCAGCCACCTGGAGGGGAAAAAAGGAAGGCAAGGGCAAGAAGCTTCCATTAGATGATCACAGTATAGGAGTTGCTTGCTTCACTGATACTTACATGCCTTTAGCCAGATCTTGGTCACACATCCACACCTGATTAAAGGGAGGCTGGGAAAGGTAGTTTCTAGCAAGGCAGCCATGTGCCTTTCTGACACTTGCATGGGTGGGTGGAGAATCTATTAAAGGAAAAAAGTGGAAGATAAACCCTGCAAGATGATTAGCAATTTATACTCCTCATTACACTTTGAGCTCCTTGAGGGACAATACTTTTATTCATCTACAAAAAGCAGAGGCTCCTTAAATGTCTGTTTAATCCAGTCAGGTATTATTGCATAGTTTTTTCCTGAATGTGCATTTTGCTTATTTGTCTTTCTTAGAACATTAGTTATATGAGAACAAAGAGTAGTTATTTTGGTTTATTCAGCTAAAGCTTCATATAGTAGTTTACACAAATTAGGCATTTACCCATAGTCAGCAGGTATTTATGAAGTACCTATGTGCCATATACTTTTCTTTGTGGAGATACAGCGGAGAATGAGACTGACATAATCCTGACCATCCATGGTCTTCTCCCATGGAGGATGGCAGATATTTAATAAATACTTCTAGATAACAAAGTAAATAATTTAAGAGTACATAGTATCACAAAGGAAAAGTTCAGGTTGCCATGGGATATATATTGAGGACTCCAACTCATTCTAGAGAATTAGAGAGCTCTCTCCCAGGAATTGAGGAATTACATGTTTAAGTTAAGTCAACCAGAAAGTAGTTACTGAGTCCTTCTCTATCCTGAATACTTTTCTAGGAGTTGGGGTGGAAAAGGAGCAATATAAGAATAGGAAATACTTAGATGAGTAGAGTGGGGAGGAACATATTAGCCAAAGGAAATGGTGTGTACAGTAACCTGGAGAGACCTGGAGTGCTCCACAAAGAGAGGAAAGTCAGTGTGGTGGCAGCTAAAAGAAAGAGGGAAGAGGAGAAGAATGGAAGGATGGAGTGGTGTGTAGGATTCTGATCATACAAGTCTGTGTAGGCCAGCTTAAGGTTTGGGGTCTTCATCCTACAAGCAATGGGAGGTCTTTGAATGTATAAGCCAAGGAATGCCATTCATTCATTCATTTTCATTGAATGTATGCCTTTTTGAATGTTTTTGATAGGCATGCATTGGCCAAATCCTAGGTAGAGAGCAACAAATAAGACGGGTATGTTTGAGACTGCTAAATGCTCTCGTATTAATTCCCCCTTCTTCTTTAATAATAAAATCCCTGGTTTTTCACTGGGCCTGTTCAGAAATAAAGACTACATCTCCCAGCAGAAGGTATGTGTATATGATTCAGCATAGGCCAATGAGATGTAAACAGATATATATTTAAAGGAAGGATGGTATTGCGTGTCTTCACCTAGTCATCCTTTCTGCTGGTTGAAACACAGAAGACATGACTGAACCTGAAGGCAGAAACCTTTAAAAGGGGAATATTTAAAAGATGGAAAAATTCTGAGCACCTTGAAGATCTTGTCGCCATCTTACCAGCCCTGGACTGCTTACTTCTGAACTTCCTATATGTGAGAAAGAAACACATTTTTATCTAGTTTAAGCATTGTTAGTTTGGATTTTCTGTGACCAGCATAGGAAGCTCATCCTAACGGGATCATGCTCTCATGGAGTTTATACTCTGTTGTGGAGAAATAGGACATAAATTGAAGGGAAAGTCATTTGGAGGCAAGCACTTTGAAGAAAATGTTGGATGGCTACTTTAGACTAATGGTTCAAGAAGATCGCTTTGAAGAAGTGACAGCTAAGCTGCAGCATGGCAGATTTTGTGAAAGATTGCTTGTAGAGGTATTGCAAATGGGTTATAAGGGGGGGTATTCTTCCCTGTATGAACCGAGAAAAAGGATAGAAGGTAAATGTCTGACTTATGGTAATTTTCTAATTTAAAATCTTTTTAAGATTTTATTCATTTGTTTGACAGAGAGATAGAGAGCGCAAGTAGGCAGTGTGGCAGGGAGGGGAGAAGCAGGCTCCCTGCCGAGCAGGGAGCCCGATGTGGGACTCGATTCCGGGACCCTGGGATCATGACCTGAGCCGAAGGCAGCTGCTTAACTGACTGAGTCACCCAGGCGCCCCTATAGTGATTTTCTAAGATCAGTCCCTGCATACTTTGATGTAACAGCACAAAACATCTAATATACAAATGCCATCTTTGAACAGTACAAATAATCTAACATACAAATACCTCAAATGAAAGTCTAACGGGTCATCAGCTCATCAGACCTGCATCCCCACACTCATTTTATTTTATTTTATTTTATTTTATTTTGACACACAGAGAGAGAGATTACAAGTAGGCAGAGAGGCAGGCAGAGAGACAGGGAGAGNTTATTTTTTTATTTTATTTTGACACACAGAGAGAGATTACAAGTAGGCAGAGAGGCAGGCAGAGAGACAGGGAGAGGAGGAAGCAGGCTCCCTGCTGAGCAGAGAGCCCGATGCGGGCCTCGATCCCAGGACACTGAGATCATGACCTGAGCCGAAAGCAGAGGCTTTAACCCACTGAGCCACCCAGGCGCCCCCCACACTCATTTTAGTTACCAAAGTGTTCCTCTAACCTTCCAGCCATAGGAGCAGGCTGCCCCGAATCTGAACTGGTGGCCAGAGGTGAGTGCATTTGTGTTTTGTTTAATGAAAGACCTTGTGGTTCAGTTCCCCCTGCCAATCTCCATCTGCAAATCATAGATTTTAGACTCGCACAGTGACATTACTCCATGTTGGAGCTGATTAACCTTTTGGAGAGGGTCAAATAGATACTTGGGAAGAGAAAGCAATGATTTGTGGCGCCCACCTTTTCACAAAGAAGTTGTAGTTTACCTGACAGCAAGGATACCTTTATCTCAACACTCTGAAATTAAGACTTTTGTTATTGAGATACAGGCCACGCTTAGAGTTGTTGATAGGTGGGATTCGCTTTTCCTAACTTGGTTTCTCCTTTCTCCAGCACCACAGCATCTGTCTGTCTTATTCTGTGGGACTAACTGACTAAGATGATTTTTTGATTGACTGGGCAACAGATGGGGCATAAGGAATCTGGTCCCATGGACGAAATATGACAGACTACTTCACTCCTTTCTTCTCCAAGGCAGCAGGGATTATAAGAAAGACTTCTGTAACTAGGGCTTGAAATTTAAAAGTCCCCCCCGCCCCTGGTTTCTGTCTATAACTTCTGACTTGTCTCATTGTCATACAGAAACCACACCACACTTCTCCCTTAGCAGATTTGCTTCTTTCTATCAAGGTTAATGTCATTGCCTATTATTTACTAGGCATCCATGAAGAGGTTACTTGGATGAACTTCATAGAATGGTTAGTGTCCTGGATAAGGGATTTGTTTATCTATGGGGAGAGCCCTGGCCTGGGAGTCAGGAGACTCTTGTTTTAGTTTTAAGCTCTTTCCCTGATTGACTTCTCTAGGGACCTTTAGTCACGCTGGTAATGACTCCAGATGATAGCATATCATAATGTCTATACTCACAGAGCTATTAGGAAGGCCAGAACTATGAGTAATTATGAACATGGGGGTGGAACAATGATTATATAATTTTTTTCACTATAGCTTCTAATCTAAAAGGAGATATCAAACAATGGTTAATCCTGGACTGTGGAGTCAGATAAGCACATGCTCAAGGACCTGCTGTGCCACTTTTAACTGTGTGAACTTGAGCAAGTTTTGTAACCTCTCTGAGGCTCAGTTTCTTCATCTACTAAAGAAGAATGATAAAACAGTACCTTTCTCCAAGATATAATAATGGTTAAGTACATCCATACATAGGGAGTATTTAGCATAATGCCTGGCAACTGGTAAATAGTAAAAGGCAGTTTGTAAATTCATTTACATTATTAATAAATAATAATAATTAACAACTGAGTGACACTTTTAAATACCCTGAACAACTTGATGTGGAAGTCTCAGTGAAGAGAAAATTAGAGAGAGTTCTGTAAGAGTAAAAAAGCTGTGGCTGATGTGGTGTGGGCTAGAAGCAAAAATGGTACTATTTGGAAGGTGTGGAGTATGGAAGTAGTTGGGAAATCCTAATACAAGAAAACTTAGAAAATGGAAGTTTCTTGATAGCTTCTAAAAGCCTCATGTGACAGTATTGTTTGCTTTCTTTCCTATTCTTACCAAACAACAACAACAGCAACAAAGACAAACAACAACAAAAAAGAAAGATAAGAAAAGAAAAGGTAAAAGTTCTCTTATTCCTTCTTATTCCTCTTATTCCCTTTCACCGATATTCCTTCAGGAAAGAGAACCTTTATCCCAGCCAAAGGGTGGATCCTCATATGTTTGATACCATCAAGAATTCCTCTTGCCAAAAATTATTTTCAGAATAGGCATGAAATCTAGAACTAGTCAATAAAAAATGAGGATAGGTTGGCTAGAGGACTTCTCAGAAAGAACTTCAAGAAGGTTCTATTTCACCTTTTAATTAAGAGGCAGTCTTTTTTTTTTCTTTTCTTTCTTTTCTTTTTTAATTTTTTTTTGCTATATCTTGTTTCATTGACATATGAAACTTGGAAATGTGTGGCATCTATCTTGTGATTATGAGGAGAGCTATTGACTGCTTGAGGGCCAATCATAGAAACCTGGAAATTATCTGTTGTCTTCAGGAGGCAAATTATCCAAGAGACAGGCGGGTATCTTCTTGTATATGAGTAGTGAAATAGAGCAAATTATTCAAAACCTGAATACCTGGATTACGTTTATAGCACAGTGTAATACACACACACACACACACACAGACACCATTGATACCTTTATTAAGTATAAGATCTGATCACAGGGCTATAGCTAAGAAGGAAACATACGGTTGACATATTGGAGTGTTTTGACTTTTTCGTTTTATCTATGTGATTCACCTGAAGAGAAATGAAAACTGATCTTTATTCCAGGGTAACTTAAGAAGACAACCCAGAGGAAATGATTTCTTTCTCTCTCAGGTAGTAGTAAGCCTAGTAAAAACTAATAGAACTTATTCCCTTTTAGAGTAGATGAGAGCATTTATACTACTGTATCCCCACTTTAGAGTTGAGATACAGAAGAGTTCAAATATTTTAGTCCCTAGTGAGAAACGGAATACAATATGGAAACTCAAGAATGATACTGTCCATTTCTGGACACTAGCAAGCTGTTCTCCAAACTCAGATATCACAAGGAAGCCATCTTTTGGAGTTTCAGAGATCCAACTGATGGGGGATAGGGATTATTCTATTCATCTTTTATCCTTGGGTTTTTGTTGTTTTCCTCTATAGGTATGATCATGTGGCAAGCTATGGAAACTGGGCAAGTTTCTAATCTCTGTTCATTCAAATTGTACTTTTAGAGCATTATACTTAGTAACAGAGATTTAAAAAACTTAAACGTTTGTGGTTCCAAAATCTCATCAATGGTTCATCCAATGATGAATCAAACCAGAAAGCAGTAATATCAAAAAGGGACTATCAAACCAACCATTTAATGTTGGAATAACAGGGGCTCTAAGTAAAAGCACCTCCCTCAAGGGTTTATGTGATAAATATGTAGGTGCAATTTTGGTTGTTCCAAGGGTTGAGAGTAAATGTACCTTTTGTGCTCCTTTGCACAGATGAAATCATCTGGCTCCTTTTTGAACTGTAGTTTAGTACCCAAACATGCAGATATTGAAATGTATAATATATTACCACAAGTGACTTTTCCCTTTTATATTATAGTTAGGGCAAATTTATTTATTTATTTTAGTGATATGTTGGTGCATTATACTGTCTGTGAATTCTATTTCAAAATAGTCAAGACTGTGTTGCAAAATAAATGGCTGATAACCACTGGTTTACACAAAAGGAAAACTTCCTTGTAGTTCAACAGAGTTTTTCAGTTTTATAACCAGTTGATTCAGGGTCGTGTAGATATAACCTTTCTCTTTTCAGAAAGCATTTCATCAGTGCCAGCTCCGTCTAGCGCCAAAAGCATTTGAAGAAAAGAAAATTCATTTACTGGCAAATAATTTAGTAATGAGTCAATGGGGAGCTGGTACACTAGAAGAACAATTTAGAGGACAATTTTGTATGTTTCTGCATATTTAGCTAATCTGTTTCACAATTTACAGTACTGACTACTAACGTGTATTTACCACATGTGACTGTTTTTCCTTTCCTCCCAGGTTATTTTTGTATATGAGGTTTATTTCTTGTGTTTCTTGGTTACCAGTTTTTAAGAGAGCTGAAATCTGCATGAGTATTTGATGTGGAATGTTGAGCTGGTTTTATTCGACAAAGTATGCTATAGTAAAAATTGCAACCAGAATCTTTCCTGTATGCTTACAAGATGCTGGCCTCTTCTGTGCATAGGTTTACAGTTCATTTCTTACAAGACTGTAATCCTAAGGTCACAAGTCTTTCTTGAGCACTGCTTTCATCAGCAAAGAAAAAAAGTCAGACCTTATTTCCAAGATTGATATGAGAAGGTGGGACTGACCATTTTGGCATGATGCAAAGAGTCACAAAACTATGTGCATATGTGTGTGGAAAAGTCCATTTCTTGTGCTTTGTAAAGGCCCAAATTTGAGTTAAGATGTAAATATACTATCTGGGAAGCATAACTCATGAAATTCTCACTTAGGCTTACTCTAATATAAATTTCTGGCAGAATTAGTCTGGAGGCTGAAACGCACAAAGAATGAGGCATATTACAGTTGAGGTTGAAGTGAATGTCCATGGTCTACTCTCTGATGTAGAGAGGTAAACCAAAAACCAAAACCAAACAAACAAAAAAACCCAAAACAAAACAAAATAAAAAACAAGGGGACCCAAATAGTTGGTTAAAAAAACTCTAGCAACCAATGGGGAAAATTGAGGAGTTCTGATGAACTGTCTCAATATAAAACACATAGTGGAGGACAAATTGTGAAGAGGTTGCTTGTGCCCTTACAGAACTTCCCATTCCTATGGAAGGCTGCCCTTATGATGTTGGCACTCTTTCCTACCACTACCATGTCTCTTGGAATGTGAAATGAAACATTTCCTTTGGTACACTTTGGGGTGTCCCTTTTAGTGATGTCAACATATGGTTCATTCCTAGGTAATAAGGAGCTCAAAGTTTATCTAGAGAGGTGCAAGAAAGAATTCCTTTAATTCTTTATGGAGAGAATTGCCTACTAATTACAAAGCTGTAGCACTGGAAGGTTATCTTAAGTAGCTGGCCTATCCATAGGACCAGAATCCTAAAACAGGTGTTTTCTTAAGCCAGAATGAGTGGAAATAGGAGTTGTGACTTATTTAGTAAGTCCAAGATTTCTCTGATGGAGAGAGAGAGAGAGAGAGAGAGAGAGGAAATAAAATGATCTTTAACTCTCTAGCCATGCACATTGACAGTCCAGTTCATCTCAGGGGAAACAAAAGTCAAAACAAAAATATAAAATCACTTTGCCAGAGAAATAATTTATCATTTGTGCTTGCAGACAAGATATGATGCCTTTGATTTTGCAGGCACGCTTGTCCAGTCTATCAGTTTGTATATAGGAAACTTCTCAGGTTTGCTATTTAATAATTGGATTTGTGAAAAATGTACTGTAGATATCCAGCTTACTGGTAGTTTTCTCTTAATATTTGAGTTCTAACTGTGAATTTTTACCCTAACTTTGATTTTTTAAAAAGCAACCATAGATACAGAAATTAGCTGTCATAAGCAATATTACATTGCGCATCAGGGACTTGGCTAGAAAATGAGAAACATTTCCGTTGCTTTCCTCTACTGGAAAGCAAGACATCTCACGACAACAAAATATCATATCTGTACAACGTCTGCCCTTGAGTTTCCTGACTCAATTTCTGAAGTGAATGTGCGCTGCTTTTGTTCTTCTCAGCTTTCTGGATGTGAGATACTCTGAAGAAACTGAATTTGAAAGTTGTGAGTAATTCATTCTTTCAGGGCAAAGGCAATGGAGGATCAAATAGAGCCTAGAATCTTCTTAGAGGAGCAATCGAAAATGCCACTAGTCTACCTACCCTCAGGCAGATTTATGGCTTGGTGTCTGGTGAATCTTCAGATTAACGCTCTCCAACCCCTATTGTCTATGCCTGGCAAAGGCAGAAGATTAATATCAACAGGCAGGCGGTCTGTGCTGGATGTTGGAAATACAGATCCTACCTTTGACTGTGCTATAGATCAAAGAAGCTTGCCATTTGGACAGCCCCTGGAAGGAGATTTGCAAATCAGGGAGAGGCATCCATGTCAAGAGAAAAAATGAGGCACAGAAAAGAAAAATAAAGTATGTGAAGACTCAAGTTGAGGAGACCAGCAATCTCATATTTTAATCTGGGAAGCTTCTGGCTTCTGGATTATAGTTAGATGGAAGTAGAGGCAAGAATGAGGGTATAGATCTTGTCTGCGTTACATCCTTTGTTCCGTGATGACAGACAACGGGGTCACCTCTGAGATCTCATAGAGAGAAGTAGGGTATTTGCTTACCACTCTTCAGTTTCCACTCCAATGCATGGGTTTGGAAATTTGCTTTCATCAAATGAAGTTTAAAGGAGATGTTTGGAGAGATCATTTACCATTTCTCCTCCTCCAGTAAAACGTTTACATGATTTAGGTCTGTGGAAGGTAGGAGGATTAAGATTAATCATAAAATGCACTCTGTCTGAAATATGAGCACATGGCTGGCTGACATCCAGAACGGGAGTGGTCAGTGGTTCTGATTTCTGACTCAAAGGGTCACAAATGGAAATGGGGTGAATTTCTATGGGCTATAAGTCACCCCCAGTTTTGGCTCATTCTTTGGTGCTACTGTTTATTGCTTCTTCATTGTTAATATGTTCATTCAACAGCCAAGTATTACTCTCCCTTTAGTCCTGAACTTGGCATTGGGTTTTAAAAACCTTATTGTCTGTTAGAGTGGTTCTCACCTGCTGCCATTTTGGCTTCCTTATATTTCATTCTTCACAATAGGGCCAGAGTCAACTCTTTAAAAACTTAAATCAGATCAGATTATACCTTAACTAAGACCCTCTAATGCCTCTTTTTTATCTCATTGAAAATAGCATCTAAACCCACAGGAGCTGGGCCTTACACAGATAAGTGCCATACTTTAGCCAAATGACTCCAGACACCGGAGTAAATGTGTGTGTGGTGTTAATAAACCTTAAATTTTAAGATAAAAATAGATATAATTTTTATATCTATAGGTAGATGGAGAATAATACAAGATAAGTTAGGAGAAGATGGAAAGACATCTTAGGTAAGGGTGAAAATTTGACTTTATCCTAAATGCAAGGAAAATCAGTGAAGTGGTAAGGTCAGATCTGTGTTTGTAGAAGTTCCCTTGGGCTGCCACGTGGGAGGATGTATTGAAGAGACCAAGGATATAAGTTGGAAGCCCAGATAGGAGACTGTTGTAGTAGCTCAGGTAGTGGGAAATTGGGTGGATGAACAATGAAATTTGGAAGTAAAATTAATAGGATTTCGTTTTACTTTAGAGACTCTTTGAACTTGACCTAAGATTCTGTCAATGATATTGCAAAATCTTTTTTTGAATGTGAATGAACCATTTACTAAGAGGTTTGTTTCCATTTTCTCTCCAAAAAGCATAAGACTGTCAACAGAAGTATATTAATAATTAAAAATTCTTCACACAGTATAAAAAATAAAAACAAAAACTCATAAAATGGAAGAGGGTTGAAGATTTTCTGATGGGGACCTTCTATTGAGTATAGCCAAACAGATTTTGAACATGTCTTATAAAAAATACAAAATACCAACAATAAAATATCTGCAGCCTACAGCTGAAAGCTGTGGCATCATAACACTTTGGGTGAGGTTCTTATAGCTAAGGACCAGACCACTGGCTAAGGACCATCTTGCAATTGTACTTGAACAGTGTTTTTTCACACTTTCAATTAAAATGGGCTAATAATCAAGCCTCACAATCTGGGGCTGCCTAGCAAGTCCTCCTCAACAAGTCTGAGTTTTGCATGTGAACAGTTAGTCATTAGTCTTAATTTTGTACCACTTACAGCTGGTCCTCATATTGTTCAAAGCAAGTGACATCATGAATTTTCCCAAGAATCATTAATACCAGCAGTAATACATTGGTTTCTAACTATTTAAAATGCCCTCTGAAGTCCTCTATTCTTCCCCCAAGAATATATTAACCTGAAATCAAAATTATTAATGGTTTGAATATTACCAGCAGGAATTTTAGCCTTCTGTTTGTCTTTATAAAAACAACTTTTTAATCAGTATTATTTATAATATGCTGTCAGCATGCCACATTTGTTTGGCATGCACTCCAAAAGGGTTGCGAGATGTGTTTCTTCTTCCAAAGGAAGGTTTTAATCATGAATTTTCTCTTGTGTTTGTGTTTCATCTAACTTATTTTAAGGACTTACTAAAAATTATCTAGGGAATGACTATCTTTTGAGTCCTTAGAAATTCTACCTTTTGTTGTTTTCCTTTTCTCTTTTTACCATATTCCTACCTTTTTCCCTTTCTCTTGATATCAGTCTTCTGTCTCCCTGTCTTCCTCTTATATGTCTGCAAGAGTTTATCTTTGAGCTACCTTATATGAGCCAGGCTCTGAGCTATACATAAAGGCAGACAAAACCCTGTGCCTGAAGATCATACAATTAAATGGAGGAGACAGCTTAAGAAATTATAATAGTGATAAGAGGGACTGTTAGGTATGCATAGATAAAGTATTCAGGTAGCTTATGGAACTGACTCATCTCTTCATTCATTCAGTTAACAGATATTTTTGGAGTTGGTATGTGACAGATCCTCTACTGGGATTAAGGAGCTTAAAGCCGGGGAGGAGACAGTTGGAAAGAACAATTGCGTATATGACAGTATGACTGCAATTGTGATATATGTTATTCATGGGAAAGGTAGAGTCCTATGATCACATAACACAGGGAACTACTTTGAGCGTTGAAGGTGGACTTCTCCTGAGACATTGTAACTTGAAGGATGAGGGAGAGTTAGAAAGGCAGCAGGCAGGGGCCAGCGATCTGAACAAAGACCCCAGGGCAGGAGAAGGACAGTACAGCTGAAGAGTGGTAAGCTCAGGAAGGAGGGGGTACAGCATGAATTAGGGGGCTGCCAAGTTGTACGGAACTCTGCAATTCATCCTAAAGATTTCGACCTTAATCCCGAGAGCCATGAGAAACCATTTAAGCAGAAAAGGAACAGGATCTTGTACCTCTCAGCAATTTATTTTCCCTTAAAACTCCCTGGCCTTGACTTTTGGCCAATTTCTGCAGTGGATTTGGTGGCTGAGGGATTGAAGATCAGTACCTAGGATTAGTGTATTAACTTTAATTAGAATTCATATGCTAGCACTCCAAGCCAGAAAACACTGGGCCAGTGAAGCATGGCCTGAGGGTTTAAAAGTCTACTGTGACACACAGTGCTTTGTCTTGGAGGCTTACACAGTTAGCTTTGAGAGCAGTGATCGACCTAACGTAATTTTTTGCCTTCACCATGTTTGTATTATAACCTGCGAAACACTTGAAATATTATAACCTTGATAAGGTCATTGGAAAGAACATTCAGATCAGCAACCTCCTGTCCTCACTCTATCTTCCTTCCCTATTTTTAATCTGAAGGACTTTAGTCATATCTACGCCAGCAATTAGTGATAACAACTCTTATAAAAATTGAGTACTTCTGCCACATCTTGGTGAAGTTCAACCCTCATCTCATCATTGGGGGTGTGTGTGTGTGTGTGTGTGTGTGTGTGTGTGTGTGTGTGTGTGTGTGTGTATAAAGGCTTCTTTCCATTGGTCAGTTAAATACCATCCCAGGGAGAAAGAGCACCCAGTCTCGTGAAGGTCTCTGAAATTTTCTGAGGTTAAATGCCTAGTAATATGTATGAGTCCAATAGGATCACATATAGGTAATGCAGTGTCAAAGACTATGCTTAAATTAAAACAGAATTCTTTGTTTTTGTTGTCATAAAAATACCCAACCATAAGCTCAACTAAACAAGCATCAAAAGGAGCGAAAGAGCCAAGAAGAGTTTCTCTTATTTTTTTCCTAAACTGAGAGTTATTTTAAAAATATAATTTATGAGAACTGTTTCCTAAGGAGAGCCATCACTTCATCTCCAATAACCTTTAAAGATTTTTTATAAGGAGGGAACGTATTGCATGGAGCACTGGGTGTGGTGCATAAACAATGAATCTTGGATCACTGAAAAAATAAAAATTAAAAAAAAGATTTTTTATGGGAGATTTTTTTTGTTTTACAATTTTTTTGAAATGTGCAGATTATATACAGCCGTCACAGTAGTTGGGGTTTTTATATTTTAACAAGTAGCTTCTAAATTCCTTTTCCCACCATCACCTTTACTCATTTAGGCTCCAAAATCCATACTCTGTTATGTACAATAGAAAGAATAAAGGCAGTTGATGCTGAAGCAGTTCACTTAACTAACAGCCAGAGCTGAAATATTCTTAGTGATGTTTAAGTTCCACAAGCTGGAGATTATTTTTATTTATTTTCATCCACACTAGCCTTAGAAACACAGAGCTAAAACCAGCTTGAAGGATCTGTCTTGTCCCTCTCTCCCTACTGTGACTGCTATATTATAGCTATTTGGGGATGTAGCTCTAATTTAGCATTATTAAGTAAATCAGTGCAAAGATGGATGAAAGTCAACAAAATCATTGTGAAGTAATGAAAAAATATCTTCCCTTTTTGGAAATGGAATAGAATGCTAACTGCTCATTTTAGTTTGTAGAAGTGGGCTTGAATTTTTATTGCCTTTCCCACGCTACTGTCTGAAAAGGGACAAGGAAAGCCCACAAATGTGTAACTCATCTAAAGCTGAGGTCCATAGTGGTCCCTTATTCTGGTTTCACATAGAAGAAACATCAGTAATGAAACTGGAAGGCAGGTGGAAACATAAATCTTTTTGAAGTCTCTTAAAGAATGGCTGGTGGAGATTCATTAAACAGTGCACAGCTATTCTTCAGATTTGTTTTCCCCATCTCTGTCCATAATTATTTACAACTTCCCTCCATCTCTCACCCGTTCTTGTCTCCACATTTCCTTAAAATGTACCCACAGGATCACCCAGCCCAAATCTTTCCCTTTGCATTTCCCCCCTTGGCTCATCTCTTCATTATGTATATCTCTTTAGCCTCTCCCTACCTCTCAGTTCTCTTGTCTGTTCATTTTAGACAGCATCAAAGATGAGAAGACTGAGCAATAAGTAAGGAGATTTTCTCCTTCATAGGGTAGGTGAGGCCAGGCAGATAGAACTTAGACCTTTTTGTTCCCAGATTTGAATGTTCACATGTACCATGGTGGGAAACCTTGTTCAAAAACCAGATCTTTTTATTTTTAAGATTTTATTTATTTATTTGACACAGAGAGATCACAAATAAGCAGAGAGACAGGCAGAGAAAGGGGGGGAAGCAGCTCTTTGCTGAGCAGAGAGCTGGATGTGGGGCTCGATCCCAGAACCCTGGGATCACGACCTGAGCCGAAGGCAGAGGCTTAACCCACTGAGCCATTCAGCCGACCCCCAAAACCAGATCTTGATTCAATGAGTCTGAAATTAGGCTTCAGAGTCTTCATTTCTTGTCAGCTCCCAGGAGAGTCTGTTGCTGCTGGGTCCTGGACCACACTTTGAAAAACAGCACCTTAAGAGACGAACCAAACTAGGTACCAAGAGTGAGAAGGATGTGAAGAAATTAGCTAGTCTCCAAACTTGATGAATACCATGATATGTCTGCTTTAATTGCTACCATAGTGGCATATTCAACAAATATATATTCTTTCCTAATGACATTGAATACAGCAAGCCCTGAACATTCCAGGCTTTTTGATCTTGTCTTCCCTTAACATTTGAAATACCATAGTAGTATCGCATTTCTTGAAGGAACCCCTTTTATCCAGACATTCATCTGGCATGTGATTTACACCGAATCCAGAGGCACTGAAGTACTTTTGTCTGACCCTTGCCGTTTTCAGAGATCCATTCTTCACTCCCAAGTACACTCACACCCCACACGTGGCCATAGCTCACTTCTGACAGGTTGGTTTGGATCTTAATCACGGCTCTCAAAGTTTTAGTTAACATAGCTTTATCCGTGAACTTAATCAGCAAGCTCTCCACTCTATCATTTCAGCCATTGATCAAACAACAGCCACTAAATCATAGAGAGCCCTGGCGGATCCCTGAAAACTAGGCCCCTTCTTGAAGCTGAGCCATTGATGGAAATTCCTTGTATATTACTTTTTAACCACTCATTTACCAGTTTCATTTTATTTTATTTTATTTATTTTTTTTAAAGATTTTATTTATTTATTTGACACAGAGAGAGAGAGAGATTACAAGTAGGCAGAGAGGTAGGCAGAGAGACAGGGAGAGGAGGAAGCAGGCTCCCTGCCGAGCAGAGAGCCCAATGCGGGCCTCGATCCCAGGACGCTGAGATCATGACCTGAGCCGAAAGCAGAGGCTTTAACCCACTGAGCCACCCAGGCGCCCACCAGTTTCATTTTAACTGGGTGATCATAAAATAACTCATTAACAGTGTCTAAAATATTTTATTTAAGAGCCAGTGTGAAACTTGCTTTGTATTTTAAAAATACAAAAATTTTGGAAGTGTGTAATATAAAACGTGCAGTTTGTCTCTATTCTTTCCCTAATCTGACTCCCCTTCTTGGAGACACCCATTAAATATTGTTTTTCCTTCTGGAACGTCTTATTTGCATTTTAGATAATGTGTCAGAAACATTTACTGCCAACTGGATACTCATGTGCTCTTCCCATTCAGTTCCTTTGTAGCTCAGATGGGCCACTGGAATAACTTAGGCTTAGCTGCTGTAAGCAGAAGTGACATGTGTCTTTCTTGGGCTGATGGATAAAATAGTAGAGTTAGTTCTCTATGAGCTTTCTTCCTTTCTTGCAAAGACTTGAGAAGACCCCCTGTTCCAAGTAGTGCAGATTCAAAATGGTGGGTCCTCTGTCAGCCTGGGTCCCTGATGGCTGTGGAGATTAGAACTCTCTCTTCCTGCACATTTCTGTGATTCACGTAGTACGAGAAAAGCATAGCTTTGTTATACTTAATTACTAAGATGTCGGGTTAATTAGTTACTGCAGCAAAACCATTCAGCACTTGACCAATGTACACAACTACAATTATATTTTCTTCTTATTTAATAAGATCAAACTATGTATATTGTACATCTTATTTTTCTCACTTAACATTTCTAGACATCAATCCTTACCAGCATACAATTACCCAGAAGTTATAAAACCATAGTCTTAGAACCAGATTTTGACATTTTAATAATCATCTGCTCCACGTAAAATCTGACCAAATTTATCTATCTATATCAAAATATTGCATATATGTGAATATTGAATATTCAATATATAAATATTGAATACATACCTGTCTGCAAGTGTATATATGTAAATATTTGTCATGTAGTCATTTGCAAATGCATTTTATAATAATTGTGTATAATTTTAGATGTAATACAACAGGTTTTGTTTCTAACAGGTTCTGGGAGATCTAAACAGCATTCTCATGAAGAAAAAATGTTGAAAGAAAAATTTTCAAGATTAAAATAAAAATAAAAATATTAATGCCATGAACCAAAAGCAAAAAGTATCACTCTGTTTCTACATGAAAAAATTTAGGATACCTAATTCTTGAAAACCAGGCATAGTTTTAAAACACAGGAAAACATAAATATAAAAACTGCAAAAATGACTGAAAGCATAGCTAATTTTTAAGGGATGAAAAATCAGTGTTTTTATATTTTTAATGGAAATTTTAAGAAGAGTTCAGTTAATCTAGGAATTTATTATAGGAACATATGACATAAGAAAACTACACTGAGATTTTATTAATAGTCTTGATCTGTGAGATGAAGACAGGGGAAACTTTTCAAAAAACCATCTTTAACAGACCTTTGAATATTTATTTTAGGGTCCCTGCTTATCAGTTCTTTCCCACTAAGTTGTGAGTGGTTAGAGTTCAGTGTAAGATAGGACTGGCTCAGAGAGTCATTTCTGTTGTGGACATTGACTATATTTTGATTTCCTACCATCTTTCGCCTTTTCCAACAACACCCTGATTTCTTTTAGGGGGACCCATGGTATGCTGCTTTATCACAGTACCTTTTGTGGTGACCTCATGTTTTTGCTGTCTTGGTGAGATAGAAGATCAAGTTGTGCATCCTTCTTATCATGGAAGTGAAGGGGAACTTGAATTGTTCTTCTGTCAGCTTCTCTTCTGGCCCATTCTGGCCTGGGAAAAACTGAAAAGAAAAGAAAATGGAGGCAGTGATGGATTAGATTCTAAAGATGGGTTTGGAATATGCTAATATGCACCCTTGGAAGGACAGTGAGCCAGCCTCCACTTTCTCCATTTCCTACTTCCTTTCCTCTCTTTCATTTTCTTTTTAGTATTTTCCATTCTCTTTCTCTATAGTTTTGATCACTTTCTGTTTTCTCCCACTTCTTGTCTTATTAGCCTTTGTTTCCTTTTTCTTCCCAGCCTATACTTTGGCTTCATTTTGATACCCAAAGGGTCCATTCCCAGAAATCTCTGTTAACATATTTTGTGTCTCTTTTTTGCCTCGTCATCTGACAATGTTTGTGTCTAGTAGAGTTTTCTCCTTCTTTTCCTCCCCTCCCGTATCCTTATCCCTTCATTAGATTAAGATATTCAAAAGCAAGAAAAATGTCTTGGCTGTGTTTTCTACAACTCAAACTGCATATAATCTCACTGTTTGCTAAGAAAAGAATTTCATGTGATCTTGCAGGGGTTTCCTTTGTTTGGATGTTTCGTTCATCATTGACTACTGTCTTTGGCTGTGAAGAATGTACACTGTGCTCAAACTACATTGTCTGAACAAACATTTGCAACAGAGTTTGGACTGGAGAACTCCAGTCTTCTGCACATAGTGATTGTTTTGCTCAGTTCTCTGAATCTAATTTTCATATATTTTCTTCATTATCTCGAGTGAATTCTAGGTGGAGCTGCAAAACCCACAAAAATGTAAATGGCTTTGTCAATTGTGGACACAAGGCCAAATGGCTTCAAGCATCTCCCAGCCCCCTCAACTGTAACGTCTATTTCCTCTCTCTTATCCTTTCCCTGTCCCCTTCCTGCTCTCCAGCACACTCTCCCATTATGTTTTACAGTAACAGTGCTGTTCAAAAGACAATACATAGAAGCATATTCTATTGGAAACTATAAACCACTGAATTGGCCATCAGAAGACCAGTATTATTGGTATTATACAAACGTCTGTTATTTTTCAGCAGAGAAAGAGATGTTGTCAGAAATTCTTATTCTGTGCACTCTATAGAGACAATGAGGTTATACAAATGCATAGACTCAAGAAATATGATCGACGCCCTTGTGGTTTGTGTGATCAGTTTCTGTGATGAATGGCAAGCCACTGAGCAGGATCAGTGAAAGTAGAGGGAGGAAACCTTGGGTTTTATATTAGGTAGTGGTCCTTTAAGGTCAGCTTTGAGTATTTCCTTGTGCATTTCATCATGAATATGATTATTAGCCCTGCTCATGATGATATATTTTGACTATCTCAAAGGAAATATTGAGCACGTTATTATTTGATCCAAATAAATGGAAAGAAAAGGTATTTAGAAAGACATTCTAATAGCAGAAAGAAGTCCAAGATGACCTGGCCCAACTCCCTTATTCTTCAACATAGAAAGGAATTAGAAACTTGTTCAGGTACTGCAGTCATTTCTAGATCAAATGAGGTCCAGAATCAAGCTCTCTGGTCTCTATGATTGGTGTCCTTGCCTCTTTGAAATCCACATTTATGTAATTTTTCCTTATGAAAACTATATTTTTATGTTTTCTTTTTGAAAGTTGAAATAAATTCAACAAATATGTATTCATTCACATCTTTACTTGTTAAAGTTTATGATATGTAGAGAATTGTGCTGTGGTTTCAACGGGTTTGGAGGGAATATAAGTTGTATGAGTCTTTTATTGCTGAGATAATAGAGTAACAAAGCTCATGGATTAAAATAGCACAAATTTATTATTTTACAGTTTTTATTATTTATTTATTTATCTATTCATTCATTTATTTATTTATTTATTTATTTATTATTCTGCAGTTTAGAAGTCTCACAATAGTGGTTGAGAATTTGGGTTCTGGACCCCAACTGTTCGGTTTGAATTACAGTCATGTGACTTTGGACAACTTACTTAACTACTCTGTGACTTAGTTTCCTCTTCTATAAAATGTGGATATTGATGGCACCTGCCATGTAGAGCTACTGTGAAAATTATAGGAGTTAATTCATATTAAACACATAGAGCAGTGCCTGGCACATGGTCAGTACAAGAATGAGAGATAGAGATGATTTTTGTTCTTATGTTATTTCAGTGAAGAAAACTGAGCAACAGAATTTCTGCAACTTAGAAGCATATGGTTGAGTTGTCAGGAAGTGTTACAGTATAAATTATCTGATTACTTGAATGGTTCTGATAATGTCTTAAGATGAGTGGGCTTGGTGTATGAGAGAACACAGGACATTTTGAGCAAGGGGAAGTAAAAGAAAGGCCTTAATTCAAAAAGGAAGTTGAACCTGACTGTTGTTTATCCAGCAAATAAGCTACACAAGTGTCACAAATGGACCTAATGTACCCATTGACATTTGTCAAGACCATTCAGTAAATATTGGTAACCTTTGACAAGAAGGGCTGGGTGGGAAGTGGATGCCTCCTTACGTACATGTAAATTTTTCTATCAGGTGGTATGGCATTAATGAGAGCATGGCTCTAACTAATTTCTGCCCCATCTGTGAACTTTTATAAAACAAGCCTCTTCTTTAACCTTGTTTGCTAATCCTGTCATTTTAAGTTCTCTGGCTAACACCTTGAGTAAGAGTCCCTCCAAGGCAACTGTGGCATGCCTGATGGTTAGACTTAACGGACCTCTCATATCAGGCAGCAGAAACAGCCCTGGTATCTTACATACATCATGTATGTATGAACAACATCCCTATAGTAGCACTGTCAGGCTGATGGGCTCAACACATTCTTAGGCCCTACCTTTGCAAGGGGGAAAGCTCCTCTGTAGCATTTAAAATGTACTATGTATCTTGAATACCATTCACTTCACCAATTAAAAATTTACATCTAGGATCTGTTAGGCTGATTGATGAACCCTCTGGTATAACTTTAGATAAAGTTGTTTGACATGCTTCCTGTAGAACTGGTCAAATATGGACTTCTGATTAGAGTTTTTCAAATGTTAACTAATCTGATTAGCGTTCTTCAGATTTAAATCTACCTGACTCTAGATTCTAGATTAGATTTAATTTATACTCTTATACCAGTGTATTATATAACCTGTTAAAATATTTTCAAGTAAATTACATATAATGGAAAAAATGGCTATAGTTGGGGGTTTATGTTATGGAGCAATAGGCAGTAAATTTACAAATGATCTTTGCCTCTTTGGTGCTCTTGTTATTCCTGACATCACCAAATTCTCTATTGGATAAAACCTTCATCATGAAAACATACTTTCAAATCTCTCGTTAAAATAAAATCTTCCCTTGACTCCACCTTCTCTGCTGGCTATTACCTCATTTTTTTGTTTCACTTCATAAGCAAACCATAACTCTAGTTCTCAATTTCCCTTTCTTAGTTTTTTGGTGTTAAATATATTTTAAAAAATATTTTTGTAAATTTCAAATGTATCTTACATATACAGAGAAGAGTATAAAATGTATGGATATAATTTAAAGAATAAAAATAACCCATAAACCCATTTTCCAACTTGAGAAGTGGAATACTAGTCATAACTTAGAATCTTCTTGTATGAGCTTCCTCAATCTAGCCCCTCTCTTCCTTCTCTGCTCCCAAAGTAAGCATATAATGACTTTTGCATTAATTAACCCCTTACCCATCTTTTATATTTATCACACTTATATGTATTAACCTGTTGTTTGGTTTTGAAAAACTCTGAAGTAAACATAATCTTTGCTATTTGAGCAAAGAACAATATTGTCATTATTAGAAGAAGCTCTAAGGAAAAGAGAGGCTCAATAGCATTTCTGGGTCATAGTCTGGCTTTAACTTTCTTGAAAATTTAAGAGTTTCTTCTGTAGAAGTAAGTGAACAGGTTAGCAGAGAGCCAGGAAAACAGGGTTCCCTACATTGGGGCATTGGCACAGATTTTGACATCAGTAGAAATATGGTCAACAGATTTGGGCCGCTCTGTATATTTTGCTTTTAAGTGAACCATGACCTCCCTTTGAGGAGTATGTCAAAGCAGAATTATTGAAATGTCCTCAGCCGATCCATGCGTCAAGGACAGGAGGGAGCAGGAACTCATCAGCACATTGCTTATGCTGGCCAAGTACAGTTAAGAATCTAGAGTGTTGTATGCGTTGTATCTTCCGCACAGGATAAACTCGCAGTGGGTACCTTGGTGATGGTAGCCACAGGATTTCTGTTTCCATAATCACACTGAACAAATCTGTACTCATAGCTTTCTTTGTCTGGTGCTTGGCTGTCACTGGATCTCCCATCTCTGCCATCCCAGGATTCTTTCCTTTGTCTCTCTCCTGTAATTGGGTCTCTCTTAGTTTATTTTCTCATTTTTAAAACTATTTATTTACTTTCAGTTAGTCAACATACAGTGCATCATTAGTTTTTGATGTAGTGTTCAGCGATTCATTAGTTGTGTATAACACCCAGTGCTCTTTACAATAAGTGCCCCTCCTTAATACCCATCACCCTGCTATCCCATCTCCCACCTCCTCTTCTCATTTTTGTTGGAACTTATCCTTTGGTGGCTTTTGGAGAAGGGTTACACAGAAGGTACATTTCTTTGAGGATGTGCATATTTAATTATGACCCTCCTGCCCTCATTCTTGACTCCCAGTTTAACTGAGTGCAGAATTCTAGGTTGAAAATCCTGATTCACAGACCTGTACCCCTGGGGCAAAGAATAAAAAATAAAAATAAAATATTGAGAAAAAAAAAAGAAAATCTTTTTCCTTGCTTCCAGTGCTATATTGAGAAGTTCAAAGCCATTCTGGTTTCTTTTTTTTTTTTAAGATTTTATTTATTCATTGGACACAGAGAAAGGTTATAAGTAGGCAGAGAGGCAGGCAGAAAGAGAGGAGAGAGGAGGAAGCAGGCTCCCTGCTGAGCAGAGAGCCCGATGTGGGCCTCG
Organism: Ailurus styani; assembly: GCA_002007465.1. NCBI lineage: Eukaryota > Metazoa > Chordata > Mammalia > Carnivora > Ailuridae > Ailurus > Ailurus styani. The sequence goes on from LNAC01000550.1 coordinate 530,555, forward strand.
ATCCCAGGACCCTGGGATCATGACCTGAGCCGAAGGCAGCGGCTTTAACCCACTGAGCCACCCAGGTGCCCGCCATTCTGGTTTCTAATGCTTTGTTTCCGACCTATTATTATTTTTCTCCTCTTTCTGAAAATCCATAGATTCTTTATCCACAGTGATGTTTATTTAAACAATGATTCTCTCAATCTAATTACTAAGGTCCTTCAGGAAATCTTGAGTTATTTTGTTGATGATTTCTACTCTTTTCTTTTGTCTATGGCAGTCCTATTTCTTGGAAGTTTGACTTCCCAGACTTTTTCTTACTTTTCTTATTTTTTCCTCTTCTGTTTTTCCTCTGCATATATATTTTTACTGTACTTTCTGAGAGATTTCTTTTACTCTGTCTTCCAATTCATCTACATAATTTTAAAATTTTTGTTACCATGTATTTAGTTTTCAAGAGCATCTTGTTTTGTTATGAAGGCCATATATATATATATATATATATATATATATATATATATATATTACCATTTGGAAGGTATTAAAAATGGTAATTTTTTGAAGTTATTTTCTGTGTAGTGTCCATTTCCTTCAAGTTTCTTTTTTCCACCTATATATTTTAATGGTCTCTGTCTTCCATTTATCTTCACCATATATGCTCATGATTGAGAGTTGGGGGCACTGAACCAATGGGATAACCTGAATGTGTGGCTATGCTTGTCAACTTTGAGCTCTACTTAAGGGCATCCAGGTGGTCATTTTTGCATGAACCTTCAATGTAAGTGTCTTTATATCCTTTTTCCCTTGATTTGATCAGGTTCCCTTGGGAAGAGTCTCAAGGAGTATGTTCTGGATCCCTGTGATCTAAGAGCCAAGCAGGAAAAGAGAGATAGGGTATCTCTTCATTCAGCATTGAATATGCCTATGGTTGTTTATTTATTTATTTATTTAGTTAGTTTAAAGTTGTGTTTATTTGAGAGAGAGATAAAGAGTGAGCTTAAATGGGCTCAATCTCATGTCCCATTAAATCATGGCCTGAGCCGAAATCATGAGTTAGTTGCTTAACGGATTGAGCCACCTAGGTGCCCGTGAATATGCCTATGATCATAATTTGCCTTGTTTTCATGAGAGCACTCACTTTCTCAACTAATCCAGAGAACTCATGTCTCATTTTCTATATGGAAAAACCTCTGGACTTCTATAGGGGAGCAGAGGGATAGTTATTCAACAAGGTAAGATGGAGGGAATCTAGGCATCTGACTTTCAAACAACTTTGACCCAGTCCTTTTTGTTTTAGTAAACTTCCCAAATCCCTTAGTTCTACAGTTACTAGCTATTGCTAATTCCTGTGTCTTTTGAGGATTCTCCCGTGTCAATTGGTTTGTGCTCAGATTTTCTCATGCGTAACTTAGAATTCAGCTTTCCTGTGTCTGCTAATCTAGTTGCAACTCATCCATCTGCTTTCAAGCTTCCAAACTGTGTTGCTATTGTCTTTTCTCTTGTTCTCTCCATTCTCGCTTCTGTTAAAAACAACAACAACGACGACAAAACCTACCCTGTTGTTGTTACTGAAGTTTTGGAAGGAAGTGAATTTGTTCTGTGTTTAGTTCAACTTGGTACAGATAAGCCCCATTATCCTTCAACTTGCTTTTATCTGGCTTCTGCTTCAATTGCACTAATAAAAGTGATCTTGTTTAAGTTACTAGTGACCTCCATGTTGTCTAATTCAACATCCATTTTAGGTATTCATTTTACTGGACCTTTCCACACCATTTGACATTAGTATCCATTCCTTGAACCTGCTTGGTTTCTGTGGTATGGTCCTTTCCTGATTTTTCTCCTAAATTAACCCTGTTTGCTGGCTTCTCCACCTCTGAACTACACTGCAAGTCATAGTGTTCTTTGGTTCCTTGTGTTTTGTACTTATTCTGTCATCCTAACTCAGCAGTCTGTTCATCATAACCTTGAGAAAATACCTGTATGTTGAGTCCCACCAATTTTCGTCTCCATTATTGATCTCTCCTCTGAGTTTCAATCTTATATGTCCATTATTTGTTTCCCTCATAGCATATTCTATTTTAGATTATATAGTAATTTGCATATATAACTATATCTTCATTTTTTCCCTACATTCTGAAGCCTATTAGGAAGAAACTGTATCTGTCTTGCTCACCATTGTTCACCTAGCATAGCACCTGCCTCATGGTAAGGGCTCAGTAATGTGTATTGAGTTACTTAATACACATGCATATATAATGTATATATCCATGTATATATACATTATATATACATGGATATATACATTATATATGCATAATGCATGCAAATATAATGTATATATATATTATATATGCATAATGTATTTGTATATATGAATATAAGTTAGATTTTCACCCCATATTCATTCCCTATCATATTATGCCCTTTCTGAGTTGGGGACTTTTCAGACCACTGGAGACTGGCATGGATCACTTACTTTGTTTTTTTACCCCCTTCTTTATGTGCTCTAATCAACACCATAGAGAAACAATTCAGACACTTGGTAACATACATTTAAAATCAGACAGGTGAGGAAAAAGTGATCATTTACATTAGGAGAGTTGAGTAAGAGTTATTTCTAAAGCTTCTATTGAATTTGTGAAAAACCCCAAATTATCAGCATTTAATTTCTTGCCAAAAAAATCATATTTAAAAAGAGCCGTGCTTTTTATTCCCCTCATAGTCTTCCATAAAGGAAAGAAGAATCATGAGATTAATCAGATACCTAATCATGGTTTTTCCCTCATTTCTGGAGCCTACATTCACTCCTGACATCTTTATTTGTTGAAATATCATTTTGGGGATCTAGTTAGAGCACAGTTGCTAACCAGGGGATTTCCACCAGACTCCTGGCTCAAAGTGTCCCTTTTAGTTTTTCACATTGCCTAAGGATGGTAAGCCAAAGATTATTGAAAAGAAAACAATGATTTGCCAGGTAGTGTGATATAGAAAACCAGTGTTGGCTCTTTAGGGAACAGCACCTCCCACGCTGTTGAAACAGCCTTGCTTTATCATGTGTTGAAATCATATTTTAGATTCTCAGCCATGTTTCCATATCTCTGGTGGCTAAGCCTGTCTCTGAAGTGAGTTCAACTGGGCCTAGATTAAAAACCAACTCAGTTCAAAGAACATTTCCATCTATATACTAACCATACCTGCCCGACTGAAAGAAGCCCTTGGGAATTGTTTCCTGTTTTTAATGGTTTTAAAAGACACAGTTAGCTTGATAATGATTAGTACTATTTGGTCAGTAAAATAGTCTAAGACATGTTATTCACATACATTTTGAGGAGTCACTATCCAACAGAGGATGTTCTGATTACTCTAGATATTGCAGCAAACACACCAAAAAGTTTGAAGAAGATAAAAATTAGCAAATAAAAAATATTGAAAATCCAAATAATTTTTGACAAAAGAAAATAGTGTGATATGATATAAAATGTCTTAAAGTGGATATGTGCATATAAATTCCTTAGACCAAGGTGATCATGGAAAAACTCTTTGAGGAGGTACGTTCAAGGTGAAGTTTGGACAATAGCAAGCTGGCTGTAGTGTAGAAACTGGGAGAATGTTTGGTGATAATGTCAGAATAGTTGGTGAGATTGGATCATGAAGGAGATCAAGGCTCAAACACTACTCAGAATGCCCACAGCCATCCAGAGTGTCTACAGTGTTAAAGTGATTTTCATAATAGTATTAAAGGTTATTTGCCTTTTTCACTTCTGTTCTCTCATGAACCTATGACAGAGTTTTCCAGAGGCTACACAGTTTTTCTTGAGTCCCTCAAAGGTGTGAGGACTCAGGACAATGTACTAATCTGATATCTAAGGAAAGACAGTTGCCTCCAATAAGAGATGGTACATGAGCCATATAAGTGATAAGAAAAATGTCAAAATAAAATTTTTAGTAAATGGGATAAAGTCTAGGGATGGCTAACTTGAGAGTATAGAAAGCCTAGGAACCTCAGAGTGAAGAAGGCTTGACATATGCTCACAGGCTTCTTTTCATAGACCTCACTAGGTACTTATGAGAAAGACTGGAGGCAGAATTAGAGTCCAGGGTAAAGATCAATTGCAGTGCATGCTTGGAGGAAGGAAACAACAACCTCCGTGGGAAAGGCATGAAACCTGACCCTAGTCCTTCAGTTGGAACCATCAAAAGGGATTTAACATTAATAGGATTAATATGTTAAAGGTTCCAGTAGAAAAGAATGGACAATATACAACTTCAGATTATGAACTTCAGCAGAGAAATGGAAATTATAAGAAACAATTACATGGAAATGCTGCAGAGGAAAAACAGAGAATACCTTTGACAAGATTATCAGTTGACTCAATGCAGTTCAGGAAAGAATCAGTGAGATTGAAGGTACCCCATAAAATTTATCCAGTCTGTAACACAAATGGAAAAAACAATCCAAAACTGAGCATATAAGAGTGGTGGAAAAATATCAAATGATCTAATTGATATACATGCAGTTGGGAAGAGGAGATAAAAAATAGGGCAGAAACAATATTTGAAATATATGGCTGAGAATTTTCTAAAATTAATGAAGGATGCCAAATTATAGAGCTAAGAAACTTAGGGCACATCAAGTAAGATTACAAAACAGAACAAAACAGAACAAAAACCCAAACCAAACAAAAAACTAAAACCTAGATCCATCATACTCAAACTTCGGAAAAACGAAGATAAAGAGAAAATCTTGAAGATAGTGTAAGAATAAAAAGATACATTACATAAAGTGGAACAAAGATAAAATTCAAGAGACTCCTCATCAGAATTCTGAAAATCAAAAGACAATGAAGTGACATCTAAAGCACTGAAGACAAATGTCAGTCCAGAATTCTAGACCCAGAATACAATATCTTTCAAAAATAAAAGAGAAATAAGGACATTTTCAGACAAATACAACCTGGGAGAATTCATTACCTGTGAATCTATTTCATAAAAAATGTTACTGGAAGTTTTTCAGGCAGAAGAATATAATTCCAGATAAAACTTAGATCTCTATGAAGAAATGAACTAGAAATGGCATTAATGGATGTAAATATCAAAAATTTTTTTCACTTTAAATTGCTCTGAATGATAACTTACTGTCTAAAGCAAGTTGTAACAATATACTTTTTATTTATGGAAAATGTATGAGTAAAATGTATGAAACAATGGCAAAAAGGAGAGGAACTAGAAAATATTTTTGTAACTTCCTTGCACACCACATTAAGGAGTGTAGTATTATTCAAGGGTAGATAAACTCTAGAGCAACCACTAAAAATTATTTGATAAGAGGCATAAAATATCTCATCTTTAAATTGCAATATGGTAAATATCAATAGCTATGCCTCAGCTCTTAGTGCTTCTATTTTAGGATAGTAATTTTTGGTCCTGAGACCAAAAAGTTTTAAAATTCCTGATATAGCACCATGAAGGTATTGGTAAGAAATCTGAGTTTTAGACTAAGTATGAGTTGGGATTAGAAGCCGTTTGAGAGTTTTAAACAAAGAAATAAGACTAGATTTACATTATAAACAGATGTGGAGAATGGATTATATGGAGCAAAAATAGAGTTAGAAGACCAGTCAGGAGGCTATCATGGTCATCAGGCTACATGTGGTGGTGGCTTGGACAAAAGTGGTGGTGATGGACAGGAGTGGGTGGAATGGGATGGTTTTTAGATGTTGAATGGATCACACATACACGTAAGTTTGGGATGAGAGAAAAGGATTAATTAAGGTGAACTTAGACTTTGATCAACTTATTGATAAACTTCATTCTTTTGACCTGTTCAACTAGATGAGTATAGGTAGATGTTTACACCTATGAAACTGCCATTAAATACAGAAATAGAGGATATTTTGCCCGTCCTCAACAATTCTTTGTGCCCCTTCACAGGACTCCTAGATTTTTTAGTTTAGCAACTGAAAGAATCTGCAATTCCCTTTCTCACACTTACCATGTTGCTACATTGTAATTGCTTGTTTATTCCTAAATACAGTGAGCTCCTTGAAATAATGAATGTGTATTCCTGCATAGATCTGGCACATAATGAGCATGGAGTAAATGCCTGATGAATAAGTGAATGTGAATGATTCTCAGTTTGCTGCGATTTGCCATCATTATTAAGATGGAACTCTTCCTATGTGACTAGGATACGAAATACCCACTACCATCCCCCAGTTGCCATGTGGGCTGTAAGTTATTGTTTCATTGGCAAGATACCTCTTTCTTGGTGTGAGCCTGGCTTTTTTTGAGCAGGAGACAGTATCTGTAAGTGGGCTGGCTGGAACAACAAAGGCATTCTAGAACTGAAGTGATGATAACTGATCAGCAGAGACTCCTGCCTCTTGAGCTCTGGGTGTTGACACAAGGAGGCCAGACAACCTTCAAAATATGCTCCATCCATATTTTCTGTAACGTGGTACTGCCTTCGGGGAGAACACTGATGCAGACTTAGACTGTACATCATATTTTAAAAATTAAAGTGTAACATATATAGTCAAGGACACAGTGAATTTTTATACATATATTCACCTGTGTAACCTTCACTTCACAAATCAAGATACAGAACATTGCCTGTAGTCCAGAGTCTAAGAGTAAAGGGAGGCAAAATGAGTGGTCAGTGGAATTAATGAAAATAGACTGAAATGTACAGAATTGTAGCTCAAATTTATTTTCATTTCCATCTATTATGTAATGAAAGCAATTTAAACGCCATCTGGCATGACTTGTGATGCACTTTCCTAGTATTTGAAGGTGAATTGTGAATCAAATATGTATATTGTAAATCTCCGGACAACCACTAAGATTTTTTTTTTTAAGAGGCATGTAAGTTTAGGTAACAAGTGATTGCCTATATTTAATTATTGCATTTCTTGTTCTGTTGCATGGGGATGTATTCAAAACTTATAAAAATGTTCAACTTCCCCCCGAACTCATATTTTATTTATACATTCATTTGCTTAAACAACTAGTTTCACCAGAGAGAACAGAAAGAAAAACTTCATCACAGACTTGTTTGAATAATTGAAATGTTCAAATTAGTGTGCCTTGAGTTGAAAAGGTCATACAGGGAACAATAAAGAGTTACTTGCTGCATTTCTTATCCGAGTCAGTTGCATTACAGTTAACTGGTGATTGTATTTGGAGGACACCACACTGCTTCATGTGAGTACCTTATGGATTCATTCACTAATTTAAAATATGTCAACACTGAAAGAATAAAAACAAAATATATGAAAATAATTTCTGTCTGCATTTGACCTGAAATCAGATTTACTGGAAGTTGAGAAAGAGAGAGGCAAACCGTAAGAGAGTCTCAACTGTCGAGAACACACTGAAGGTTGCTGGAGGGAAGGTGTGTGTGTGTGGGGTAACTAGTGATGGGATTGAGGAGGGCACTTGATATAATGAGCACTGGCTGTTATACGAAACTGATGATTCAATAAATTCTACATCTGAAACTAATAATACACTATAAGTTAACTAAATTGAATTGAAGTAAAAAAATAAAAATAATTCTACTCCTAAAACCAATTTTAACCTATTTACCCGAATTAACTACAATTTAACTAAGAACTTGAAATATTTAAAAAAAAATCTTAAATAGAACATTAAAAAATAAAGGCATAACCCACTTCTCTAGGTGTGTAATATATAAGAGATTGACATGTATTACATAACTGATGTTCTTCCAATAACAATACTTGTATTTCTAAGAGGCTTTTAGGGGAAACTGGGTGGCTCAGTCAGTTGAGCCTCGGGCTCTGATTTCTGCTCAGGTCACGGTCTCAGGGTCATGGGATTGAGCCTGGTGTCGGGCTCCGTGTTAAGCATGAAGTCAGTTTGAGATTCTCTCTCTCTCTCTCCTCCTCTCTGGCCCTCCCCCTCTAGTGCTCTCTTTCTCTCTCTTTAAAAAGAGAGAGAAAGAGAGAGAGAGAGAGAGAGAGGCTTTTAACTTTTCACTGGCTTTTACACATATTATTTCATTTAAGATCATTTTATATGCCTAAAACACAGATAAATGTTGGATTCCAAACCTAGATGAAATTTGCAACTGATTTTGAAGTAGTGATAAATTGCTACAGATGTACCCCTAAGAGCACGTCTTCCATAATGAGAACAGCGTGTGTCTTTAAACCTCCAGTGTGAAGAGGCTGACAGTTGCTATATTACTGTGAGAGGCAAGCTCTATTCCAAGTCCCTCCCCGGGATCATGTGCACGTTTTTCAGATATGGAGTGTTCAGAATTGTTTTTAATTTGGAGCCAAGAACTTTGTCTTTTCAGCTGACTCCTTTTCTTGTTTTTACCTGTATCCCCTTAAGCTGGGATTGTAAGGAGAGTGATTAAAATCAAACAGATACCTTCTTTCTGTGGCCAGGGAAAGAACATTCTGTAAGGCAGGGGGAATTATTGGAGGAGGGAGCAGAAGATTTTAAGTAAAACCTTCCACAGTGAGATTATACCAGGCATTTCTTGGGGGGAGGGGTATCACTTGAGGGCATGACAAAGCTGGGGAGAGGTGTATGTTTGTGAATCCAAAACTACGTGTCAGGAGAAAAATAGTTAAAACTTGTGTAGGTCTATCTACTGTTGCTCATAGCAAATAAGCTAAGAACACAAAGACTGAAGCTAGTTGTATAGTTGCTACGGTAGGGCTTAGGAGCTTGAGTTTGGGTTAAGACCGAATTATGTTTGATTCCTAGGTCAGTGACCCAGGGTGACTTAGCTCTCTTGGGCCTCTCCCTATAAAATGGCAATGATCAAGTCCTCCAAGATCATAGATTCATCCAAAGTTTAATTGAAATAATTTACATGAATCATTTAGCATTCCATTTGGCACACAATAATTGCTTATAAATGCTACCCATCATCAGGGCTGAAGTTGAACTGGTGTTGTCAGAGTGAATGCTCATAAATTCAAGAAGTTAAAGAATGAAAATGGTGGGAGATCAGAGCAAGGTCCTGAAATACCAAAATGAAAGAGGGAGATTGCATGCATTTCCTGGGTAGTCAGGACTCTGAAAGCCTTGCTTCCTCATTTAGGGTTTCCTGCATGAATAAAATGGTAGAACATGTTAGGATGAATGTTGAACTGCTACTTCTATGAGACATAGAAATGTCTTTCAACTAGAGTTTGGTTTCCCCACTGTAATCTGGACTATTGTACACTTATGCTTACAAACATGGTAATCATAAACTTTTGCATCAGTAACTTTACTTCACACTTGTTAAGTAGCCATAGAACTTTTTAAAAAAATCAGTGATTAGAATTAATAAGATTTTTGTTTGTCATACTCCATCAAATGTTCTATCACTTTTTTCTAGGAAAATTCTTGAACCTTTCTTTTTTCTTGTCTCCTCTACTCCCCTCCCCCACAATAATTTGAATTAAATGCTTCTCTGTTGGAATTCCAGGCACCATATGTATATCGCTACATACTACACATAATGATGATGATGATGATGATGATGATGATGGTATTGATGACTCTTTTTTTTTGAGAGAGAGAGAGAGAGAGCACAAGTGAGGAGTGAGGAGAGGGGTAGGGAGAGAGAGAATCCCAAGCAGGCTCCATGCCCAGCACAGAGCCCCATGTGGGACTCGATCTCACCAGCCTGAAATCATGACCTGAGCTGAAATCGAGTCAGCCACTTAACCAACGGAGCCGCCCAGGCACCCCTATTGAGTGACTTCTATGTGCCAGACACCATGTTCAGTCTTTTAAAGCTATCTCCCTCAATCGCTACAGCAGCTCTGTGAGGCAGGTACTGCTATTACAAGCGGAGAAACTCAGCACAGAGAGGTTGGACAACTTGCCAAGATGGAAGGATCAACAAGCAGCAGCGTTTGTGTTCAGAGCAGGGCACTTGACTCCAAAGCTCTAACTTGTAGCTTCAGTGGCTTGATCAGGGCCAACTCATGTTTGGCATTGTTTGGCACAGCACTGCTTGCTTTTGGTAGAGAGACCACATGTCCCACATTGCCCAAGAGAGTCTAGTTTATGCTTGGTATAATTATTAATACTGTCCATGTTCACTCCCAGATGGTTCTGGCCTTGTTTGGATGATAAATTCTATGGTCCTCCTTGTCTTTATCTTCATCTCTCAGTAGGGTTCATCCCTCTATTTATTACCACTCCTCCGGATAATAAGAGCTATATGATGCCCTCCCGGAGACTTATCTACACCTCCACATTGGCAACTTTTAATGCCAAAGTGTCTGCATAACTTAATAGGCTCTCAGAGATGCCGTAGCTAGCCCCCTGTTCACTGTGACACCCTTTAATCATTGTTGGGCTTTTCTGCACACTCTGTCACCATGCCTTGATGTGCACTGCCTGCCTAGTGGTCCTAGTTTGGGGATGATCTCCATCACCTCTTCTGGCATTTCCCCCTCAGCTTCATGCTCCCACACCCCATTCCATAAAATTCTCTACTTTGCAGTTGAGACCTCCTGGCTTGGCTTAGTGACTTTGTTTCCTTCAATAGGAAGTGATGATCCTCAGTTGTAACATATGTTCTCTGGCTGGGCATCCCTCCTTAGAAATAGGCTGTTCACCTGTTAAAAGGGAGGATTGAATAGACCCACAGATTCTCCATTGAAAGTCTTGTTTGTTCACAAATTACTCTTTTACAAAGTTTATTTCATATGGATGTGTATACATCTCTAGATAGATCATGAAAAATTTATCTCTGATGTTTTGAACAAAATAAAAGAATGGGAGATTGGGACAAGGAACCTACAATTTTTACCCCGTGAAAGGAGGAAAACTACGTCCTGTTTGGTCCCACTCCGCACGCACACTGTGGTGCCCGCCGGGACCCCTTACAATGCAGCAGCACCCTCTCTAGTGTCCTCCCTTTTGCTGAGTGAACCTGTTCCACATCCGCACAGGGACCTGAGGCTGAAGGCTCCGAGGTGGGGAGAGAGTGCGCAGCCTCTTCCATCGCCATCACCTTCGGATCTTGATGCCCTGCACCTTCTGCGACACTGTACGTCAGAAGACCCAGAGCGCGAGTGTAAGACTGTAAAGATCATTAGGTCAGAAAGCAAGTACTGTGTGCACGGTTAAGTACCCACACTTTCCCCCCCCCCCTTTCAGCTAAGGTGGTGTTTAATGTGACTCTTCCTTGAAACAATTTCCAAGAATCATCCAATAAATTCCACCAGCATTTGAAGACTCTAATGATCATCCATTTCTCTATCCCAGTTACGGACTTATTATTCCCTTGCTTACCCTGTGATGTAAGTAGTATGGGTTTCAATTTCATCAGGCCAGTGCCTCACCCAAGCTAGCCATCTGGCTACTGCAGGCAAAATAGGGTATTCCTTCTCCGCTACTCAGCTTCCTTCAAATTTTTCTTCGCTTCTTTACAACAGAAATCCTATCTAGCCAAAGGAAGAAAAGGTGGAAAATCCAGTGTGTGGAAAGGGATATCCTTTTAGACAGCTTGTTCAAAAGGCACACCGAGTACTGCATTTAAATGAACATTCTGGGCTTCATTTATTTTCAGGCAATCCAGTATGCAGAGGTGAAATATAGAGCAGAGACTATGACCATTGTCATGCTGTGTTCATCTAATACATCTGGACAGCTTTAGAGATACACACAAAGAATTTGGCAAATGTGAATGTCCTCTGACATTTACTTGGTAGTAAACATAAGCATCTGACTTCCTCAGCTTCATTTGCTTTATTACTACCTCCCTATCCTTCTCTTAACCAATTAAGAAATTATATTAACTTACTTCATATCTTTTAAAAAGTATTAGAATACTGTTTGGAGAGAACAACAGGACACTAAGTTTAGCAAGAAGTGTCTTTTATATCAATCGACTTGCTGAATGTAAAAATCTGGAAGAGAGAAAATTGGAGAAAAAAATATTTAAAACCTGATTCCTTGGGGTACCAGAGTAGCTCAGTCAGTTAAGCGTCTGCTTTTGACTCAGGTTATGATCTCAGGGTCCTAGGATCAAGCCCCATGTGGCCTGCTTCTCCCTCTTCCTTTGCCCCTTCCCCTGCTTGTGCTGTCTTGAGCTCTCTCTCTCTCTCTCTCTCTTGCTCAAATAAATAAATAAAATCTTAAAAAAAAAGCTGATTCCTTATACCCAAAAGGATGTTTTAAAATTGGTAAACTTCATTTTTAGAGTAGTTTTAGGTTCACAGCAAAGCTGAGTTGGAAGTATAGAGACATTCCAATAGCTGCTGCCCCCTCCCTTGCCACGACTTGCCCCATTATCAACATCCCTCATCAGAGGGTATACTTAATCAGTAGACCTGAGCTGACATATCATTATCATCCAAGTCCATAGTTTACATTAGGGTTCTCCCTTGATGTACATTCAGTGGGTTTGGACAGATAATGACATGTATCCACCACTGCAGTGTTATACGGATAGTTTCACTGACCTAAAAATTGTCTGTGCTTCACCTATTCATCTCTCTTACCCCTGACCCCTGGCAACCATTGACCCTTTTATGGTTTCCATAGCTGGTAATTGGGCCTTTAGGCCACATAATTGCCCCCATGTCATAACCTCAGTATGTAGTGAGGTTTCCTCCTTGTCCAACATCTTGGAGTTTTGCATGTTTGTCTTAATCAGGGATGGCTGATTTCTATGAAAAGAAGCTCTCAAGTTTGTTCAAGTAAAGAAAAAGGTCATTTATGGATACAATAAGTAATATAGTTGGGTTTGAGGGTGTGAGCTTTGGGATTAGCTAGAACTGAGTTTTAATCCTTTTGCTACCAGTCACCAATCATAAGACTGGTGAGGACAGTTACTAAATCTCTCTAAGCCTCAGTTTTGTCATCTGTAAAATGGGAATAATAATAGTTCTTCAAAGAGTGGTTTGAGGATGAAATGAAACAGTGTATATATGATGCCTTTGAGATGTGCTCAGTAATATAGGCCATTATGTTTGTCACAGATTTGGATTTTGAGACAGTAGGTGGTAAATGGTTAGGAATAGAAGATACTTCTGTCTCTCTGGGGCCAGATGTTCAGCCTTTTTGTCTCCTTCATGGTCTTTCCCCCTTTTTTTGTCTTTTAATCTCTTCTCTCTCTTGACTCACTTCCTCAGTTTTCTCTTTCTGTCTCTTGACTGACATGGTCAGTGTGACCACTCATCCTAAAATCTACCGACTTTATGTTCCAGCACCGTCAACAATTGACTATAGATTCTCAATATCTTAGTTCAAACTCTCACTAATGGCAGCGTGTTTGGTTGTTGGTCAGCCAGTGGGTTGACACATTGGGCGAATTTTTCACTCACAGTATAATTAAGCTAATGGTTAGGCTGTTGACTTCCAAGACCAAATAAGCAGTTCGTCCAACTTTGAGTCTCAAAGTGTTTTGTTCTATCATTCTTGATCCTCTAGCTTTCAGATTTAAGGCCTTGAAAAAAATGCTTTCCTTATCTAAAATCCAAAAGATCTGTCACTTAATATGCTCAGGCTTCTTGTAAGTTCTGCAAACCTTTCAAAGGGACATTTTGAAAGCTTCTAGACAAAGATAATTGTGTCAAAAGGGAAACAGCTGTCTCTGTATTTGCTGAGGAGAATAAAATTAAACAAATAGCAGAGATGAGACTCATGTATAATTAAAATGGGATTATTGTGGCATTTGACTCACCAGCCGGGAGCTGGATTCCTCTGCTTCTGTATCTATTCTTTTCCCATTTCTCTATTCCCACACTGTATTCCATCTTTCATTCAGCGTTTCCCTATCATTGGATCAGAATGCCCCTCGTCCTGTTTCATATCATGTTTTGCCGTCCTTGTATTTCCTCAACACTCTTTCCCTCCAGCGTCTTCTGTTCTTTTGTTTTCTGTTTGTTTTGTCCATTTTATTATTGTTTTTGTTATCGTGTTTTATTTTGTTTTGCTGGGAGAAAGATATGATGCATTCTTACATTACTTTCCTTTTATTTATTTCTGGGAACAATAATTTTAGCTTTTTGTGTGGTGAGAGCTCTCAGGACTCATTAAAGTCAGTTTCAAAAGCACAGTATTAATCTCTTAATGTTTACATGTAAGCAATTTCAGCCAGTTTTCCAAATGTTTATATACGCGGTCAGAAGCTGTGGTTTACCTCCCGACTTTGTTTGGGGAAACCAAACTAAAACAGGGAGGCTTTTTCTCTTTTGCCTGGGCTCATGACCATAGAGTTTCATCCTCGAATAGGATTAACATTGTTCTGTTGTGTCATGGATGTTATGAATTCACAAAGTACTTTGTGCTGAAAATCTCAAAAGTCATGCCAATCAGAAAAGAATTACGTGCATTTTTAAAGGTGCTAGCATTTTAATTTTTAAAAAATTTAAATTCAGTTAATTAACATATAGTGTATTATTAGTTTTAGAGGTAGAGTTCAGTGACTCATCAGTTGGATACAATACCCAGTGCTCATTATATCATGTGCCTTCCTTAATGCCCATCACCCAGTTACCCCATCTCCCCACCCCCTTCCTTCCAGCAACCCTCAGTTTGTTTCCTATGATTAAGAGTCTCTTATGGCTTGTCTCCCTCTCTGATTTCATCTTGTTTTATTTTTCCCTCCTTTCCCCTATGATCCTCTGTCTTGTTTCTCAAATTCCTTCTATCAGTGAGATCACANTTTTCCCCTCCTTTCCCCTATGATCCTCTGTCTTGTTTCTCAAATTCCTTCTATCAGTGAGATCACATGATATTTGTCTTTCTCTGATTGACTTATTTCACTTAGCATAATACCCTCTAGTTCCAGACGTGTCATTGGAAATGGCAAGATTTCATTTTTTTCTGGTGGCTGAGTAGTGTTCCAGTGTGTGTGTGTGTGTGTGCATACCACATCTTATCCATTCATCTGTCGATGGATATCTGGGCTCTTTCCATAGTTTGGCTATTGTGGACATTGCTAGCATTTTTATTTCATTTAAACATCACAATAGCTGAACAGTAGTATTTTCATTGGTTCGTGGCACAAATATTAGCTGGGTGTCTTGCAAAAAACTAGAAGTAAAAAAAGGAGGATATAAGATGTATACATACTAGCAGCTGTTTAGTGGAGGAATCAAACAATAAGTTGTAGAATTGCTTCAATTTCCCACGTGATTGCAGAATATCTATGTGAAGGTTTATTAAAAACTATTACATATTGATTTTATCCTTAGAAGGAGGGAAAACTCATTGAATAAAGGAGTTTTGAGTGTTTTTATTCATTAAAAAAAAGTAAATGAATTTCCATCCTGACCTGAAATCTCACTTTATGTTTACTTTATCTTTATTCAGATATTCAACATTTTCTGAGCTTCTATTATGTCTGTGCTCTGTGCTGCAAATATAGTGATACCAAAAATACAATAATAATAATAAAGATGTGCTCTATAGTATTAAGTCTGGTATTAGGTAAGTCATTACACACATACATATTTATTTACAAATTCAGTGTCATGCCATGAAGAAAAGTATAAGAATCTATGAGAGCATTAAAAGGGACCTAATTCAGTTTGTGGTGTTTTAGTACAGAGCAGAGTGCTTAATTGTTTAGGAGCTGGAATCAGACCTAGGTACCTATTCTGACTACTTACTAGCTTTATGACCATAGAAAAGTGACTTAACTTCTTTAAGCTCCGTTCTGTGAAATGAGCACATGAATTAATACTTCCTATTTCAACTGCTTGTTGCAAGGGACCAAACACACATAGAATGAGAGTTTTTTAAAAAGTAGACTTTATTGTTAATTCTAATGCATTTAAACACAGACAACAAGTAAGAAAATAGGCATTATTTGGAAGCATCTGTGGGCACAAAACCCCACTGCAACCCAGTATTAAGATTTTTCCATTAATTCCAGGAGCTCTGAATAGTGGGTGTTATTGAGACTTCCTTCATTCTGCAGCACTCTGTCCCTGTTTTGAATGCTGCAGCTCCACTTCCTCTTGATTCCAAAGCAGGGGGAGAACTCCATGTGAGCCTGGTCATGAGTCCACCTGAGGTTATGTTTTACATCCATTTCCACTGTTATCTGCACATCATCGATCTTGGTCCCTGACATGCCTTGAAATATGAGCTTTGCCTCAGCCAGGCCTCTCTTCACGTCCTCCTTCCCAAAGCTAGAAGCAAAATAATTGCTTTTAAAGTGTATTTAAGACTTCAGGAGGGTAACAGGGTGGACAGCCTGAGACCCACATGCCCTGTTGATTTACAAAGCACACAACTCAGTGGCAGGCAGGCCAGCTGATGCACATTGCCCTGCCTGGGGTCACAGGCAGGAGGCCTTCCCTGCTCCCCAATCCCAAGAAACGGTTTTGCAAAATATGAGCAAGAGTAAGGAAGCTTCTTTACCGATCAGTTTCTTCCTACTTCTAGGTCAGAGCTCTCAGAAAAGATGGAGGAAGAACTCTGTAGGCATGGAATTCTGTCTGTCCACCGATTGTCTTCTGCATCAGTTTATGGTTCAGGAATAAAGACACCTGCAGTAATAACAGCCAACACTTTGGGCATCTCTACAGTGTGCCTAAGACCACGCCAAAGGGTATCCTGGCATATGCTCTTTTTTGGTTGTTGTTGTTATTACTACAACCTTATGGTGAAGAAACAAACTATCATTATCTGCCTTTCGGAGATCAAGAAACTGAGACTCAGAGAGTGTCCCTTGTCTAACGCCACCTAGCTTGTCGATGGCAGAGTTAATGTTCGAGCCCAGCTCTTCCTGATGCAGATTCATTGGCACACAAGACAATAAGATTATATCCCTAGATGTTTATATTCAATTATTCACTTATACAATACTTGGTTTAATATCCACTATCTGCCTGGACAATCTGGGCAGCAGAGATAAAGCAGTGAGAAACAGGCAAAATTCCTAACCTCATGAAGCTTATATTCTACTAGAAGGAGATAAAAAATTAACGAAATATGTAAATTTTGTGGTACAAAATGATAAAGGCTAAGGAAAGAAATTAAGAAGGAGGGGGTGTAATTTTAAATAGGGTGATCAGCAAAGGCTCACTGAAAAGGTGACACTTCACATATTACAAACATAAAGCTTACCATTCAGGGCTTGGGATAGAGAATGTACTTGAGGTCAGTTCTTTTCCTTTCTCCTTAGAGAGCCCCAGGAGGTCTTCTTCTCCAGGATGTCTGAGCAAGCTATTTTTACATTGACCCAAATCAAACACAAAGACATTTGCAAACATTCTGAAGTAATGTGTTCTTTTATAGGCACCTCACTCTTGAGTGACTGGGTATGGAATTCAGCAAGTGCTTTGGTCTTAGAAATTTTCTTAAGACTCTTATGGTTAAGAGTTGATGTTGAAATAGGTTAGGGTATGAATACAGTTCTCCCATCCAAAATAGCTTTAGGAGGGTGCCTGGGTGGCTCAGTGGGTTAAAGCCTCTGTCTTCACCTCAGATCATGATCTCAGGGTCCTGGGATCGAGGCCCACATCGGGCTCTCTGCTCAGTGGGGAGCCTGTTTCCTCCTCTCTCTCTGCCTGCCTCTCTGCCTACTTGTGATCTCTCTCTCTCTGTCAAATAAATAAATAAAATCTTTAAAACAAACAAACAAAAAAAAAAAAACAAAATAGCTTTAGGAATATATCCCTAAAGCTATTTTACATATACATATATATATGTAAATAGNAAAAAATAGCTTTAGGAATATATCCCTAAAGCTATTTTACATATACATATATATATGTAAATAGGGCTGTCAGATGAATTCTCTCTTAGTTTAGAGAGCTTAGTGAAGAAGTACCCTGGTCATGTTGCCCAAAGCTTCCAACACACCCAGGAGGAAAACCAGAAAATGAACAGGTGGAGGCCAGACTTGCCTCTGAGAATTCTGTCTACTCAATCAAGAAAGTTACAGCAAATGGATACGGAAGATGTGGTATAGATAGAATAATAGAATATCATGCAGCCATAAAAAATGATGAAATCATGCCATTTACAACAACGTGGATGGACCTAGGGTGTTAAACTAAGTGAAATAAGGAAGAGAATTACAAATACCATATAATTTCACTCATATGTGGTATCTAAAAACATCAAGCAAATAAACAAACACAAAGCAGATTTAAATCTATACAGAGAACAAATTGACAGTTGCCCGNATGGATGGACCTAGGGTGTTAAGCTAAGTGAAATAAGGAAGAGAATGACAAATACCATATAATTTCACTCATATGTGGTATCTAAAAACATCAGCAAATAAACAAACACAAAGCAGATTTAAATCTATACAGAGAACAAATTGACAGTTGCCCGAGGGGAGGTGTGATAGTAGATGGGCAAAATGGGATGGGTAAAAGGGAGAGTGAAATACAGGTTTCAAGTTATCGAGTGAAGAAGTCACAGGAATAAAAGGCACAGCATGGGAATATAGTTAATGATATTCTAATAGTGTTGTGTGGTGACAGATGGTGGCTACACTTGGGGTGAGCACAGCATAGCATATAGAGAAGTTGAATCACTGTGTTTACACCTGAAACGAATATAACATTGTCTGTCAAGCTTATTCCAAAAAAATTAAAGTTCTATAAACATAAAAGATGTCAAGAATACATTTTACACACACATACACACGTGTTTCCATTTTTAGCCTCTCTCCAATTATAACAGTAAAGACTTTTAAGATCATTGTGGCAACTTCAATACTTTGGACACCAATATTGTGAAATTTGTTACTCAGGAGAGAGCTTGGGCTAAAGAAATCTTTCCTACTCTTTATGAAGGAAATGGTCATATAAACCGGATAGAGATAGAGATATATTTAGTTTTCGAAAATCAAACTGTTCTACAGTGAAAGACACAACCTGAGTGGCACCCCCAGGCGTGTAATGAATGTGCCAGCTACAAATGATTTTACCCTTTAGCAGATATGGTGGGACCTTCCTGTCCTTGAAGAGTCATTCATTGTTAGTCTTTGCCCTTGACAGCCATACCACAGTCTCTCCTTAAAAAGGGTCCACACTTCCGATTTTACGGTGATTCCAAGGAGCCAGCACCCCGGTTATTTCTCATTCGAGAGATTTGCCCCTTAGAGGCTCTGCTGTGGTTGTGTGTGAGCAGTGTACAAATGACTGGTGCCAGGTGTTTAGCGCCAATAGCCCATTTCCCTTCAGGTGCCAGTCTTCAACCCTCCCTTGCCCTTTTACTAGTTTTAAGAGTTAGGTAAGTAGGATTAATTTCTGTTTCAATATTTCCAGCTGTTTTTAAATCATTAATGCTGCTTTTACTGCAGTATATTTCCTATTCATTACAGAATAAAAATGAACATGCCTTGGGGCATTTCACATTCTCTCAGCCTTCTCAATTTTTTTTAAAACCCACTCTGAACCCTAAAACTTAATGTATTCTCTAGGCTAATTCATGTCTGGTGGTGATATGCCCATTTTGTTAAAATCAGGATACTTCCCTGTCTTGACATTTCATTTAATCAGCTCAAAATTTCCAAGCCAATCTAAAACAGATCAACAATCCGGACCATAGCATGAATCATACAAGGTAATTCTGCACTTTGACTGAGAAACTTAACTTCTTCCCAAAGATTTATATAGTATTATATTGCTCACCCAGGAACAATTACAATTCTTATGGAAAAACCTGTCCTTCCACTGGTAAAATGAAGAAAAAATATGAGACCACTGGAATTACCAAGAAAGTAGTGCTGGAGCTGAAGGGTAATTTTGGAAATTAGATAGCCGGGGTCAAAACCTTCAAGTCTCTTCAGGGGATTTGCCAGCAACTTAAAGGTGTCACCCAGTCTGGGTAAAATGGGTATTTTACTGGGTATTGTAGAGAGACAGGCACGGTTGCACAAAGGAGAGCAAGTGTTCCATTTCAGCCATTAGTGTTCAATGTTTAAGGGCACAGCAACAAGGAGCAAAATCCACAAGTCAAACAAATCACATCTCTGGGTCAGGTTCAGCCTGTGGGCTATCATCTTAGAAACTCCGTTACTGGCAAAACTAGTTAGTTTATAATTACCTGGCGAAGACAAAAAATGGGTAACCAGATGCTGATTTTATAGATGACCAAGTCTTAAATGACTTTCTATATCACTTGCATTTGTCTTTAAGGTAAGATATTTATTTATATAACTAGTTATGTTGCTCATTGGCTTTAGCATAGGACTATTTGCAGAGCACAATAAAATGGCATCCCTGATGTTAGAAATTCATTCTACTTAATGTTGAAAGAAGGTCAGCCAAATGTCAACTCTTGTGGTCCTTATTTCTGCACTGGAAGCCCTCCTGTCCTATAGCATTAACCTATTAATTCTCTTTTGAAAAGAAATGATATATATATAACACTATACATACATACATATATATATGTGTGTGTGTATATATATATATATAATTATTCTGCTTACAGATAATGCTGCCCTTTGTATCCACATATGTTTTTAAAAGAAATTGGCCTTTTCCCAATACTTCTTTTCACTCTTGCCATGGATCTTTCCAATAGACAAGAAGGCTATGAATCTGGAAAACCCCCCTTTTTATAGAGAAGAAATACTCAGGCTTTTTTTTTTTTTTCTTTAAACATGTGTTGAAATCAGACTCATGCAGTTGGAGGCAATTTTAATCATCATGTCAATAAAATGATAGCATATCATTGTCTGTAAAGTTGGCATGCGTTTCATGGGTTGATGGGTAAAAATCCTCTGCAGTGATGCCCTTCTTTCCTTATCACCCTATGCCTTTAGAGGGTCACTGTCTTCATTGTTGCCTTCCAGTTCATCAGTAATGTACTCAAGTCATCACTCTGTGGTCTCGTATTTTGCTTTTTCTTTCAACTCTGTGGTACCAGAAGTTACCATATCTGTGTCTCGTTTTTCAGATCCCATGTGCGAATGGCTGTGTTACCCATCCTAGGGAGCATAGCAACACTTCAAGGCAGGGTAAGAGAAGCTTCCTGGCAGGCCTCAAATTGTATCTATATAGTCAGGTGACTATTCTTCTTAAGCACAGGATCACCTCCAACAGATGTACAGTACAACATAAAGAATATTTCTCTCCCAACCAAAAAACCTTTAGAACAGTGGCCTTAAAGGATAGCTCCTAGGTCAGCAGTTATCAGCTGGGATACTTGCTAGAGATGCAAATTCTTGGGCTTAAACACAGACCTACTGAATCAGAAACCATGGGGATAGGTTCAGAAATCTGTGTTTTAGCAAACCCTCTTGGCAATTCTGAGGCACATTAAACTAACACATCTGTTTTAGTATATTTTCCTGCAAGCTCTGTAAGCAGCCGGGATTTTCCCACCAATCTCCCCAACTAGACTAAATTCCAGAAGAACAGGGAGCTCATCTGCTTGCTTATCATCAAATCCCAGGTTCTAGCATTAATGGCAGGCACATAGTAAGTGCTCATTATGTATTTGTTGAATGCGTAGAAGAAAGCATGAGTGATTGGCTAAATGCCTTTTCCTTGCAGTAGTACGTGGTATAAAGTTCTCAGCATTCTCAGCCCATTCCTGTAAGGAGCAGAGGGGCTTGCCTAACGTTTTTCAGGGGCTGCCCTGCTTTGGTTTAAATCTCTGCTTCCCCATCTGTCAACTGTATGTCCTTTGGCAAATTGCTTAAACCCTCTGCCTTGATTTTCTCATCTCTAACATGTAGATGAAAATAGTCCATCAGCTTCATATAGGTTTTTATTTGTTGTTTTTTCAATGAAATTAGTTGTGGTGGTGGCGTTTGTTATTACTTTACCACTAGGTTCTCCCTTCCCAAGAAGCAACCAGGTCACTCTCCACCCAAACTGCAGTGTCTCTGACAAAGGTCTAGATACAATTTGCGCTGCCCCTTCATTAGCATGATATTAGGAGGACTGGATGCTGCAGACTTCATTCCAACTCCTAGTTTTGTTATCCTCCTCATGATTTATTACATCATTTATTACTTTCACGAATATTTGCATTCAAAATAATGTATTGCAGGAACACTTAAACGGACTCGTAATCTGGTTGCATACACAGTCTTGATGATCTGATATGATTTCCATGGTACTGCTTCTCTGCAGTGTTTCCTTACTTCTTGACCCAGGCCTAGATTCCTGTTACCTTAACCTGGACCTCAGATGGTTGTCATGGTTAAATGCTTAAAATACAAACAAGTTGTTGTTTTTTTCTTTTCTTTTTCTTTTGGTTCTGCCACACGCAGTAATGTGCTATTTATTATCTGCTCTGACTAATCCTCACCTCGTTTCTAATGCTCAGCATTTTCCTTTCTGTGGAGAGCCATACATTGGCAGGAGTTCAAGGAAAGGCTGAAAATGCTTCGTAGAAACTATTTTAATCCCAAACAGTTAACATTTGGAGAACAGGTTGAAACATATGTAATATAGGCACCGAAATGTAGGCAATTATCTCCGCAGGACAAGGGGACAGAGAATAAAGGCCACGCTGCCCTGAAGTTGAGGGTAAAGAACTGAAGAAACTCCTTCCTTGGCTTTCCAAGGGTCGCGGTGTCAACCAAAGAATGAAATGATAAGACAAATGGAACAGCTTGATAACACCCAAATGGGTGTATTTATTTGCACAATTCAAGCCTGACTACTGGAGTTCTTATCCTGTCTACTGACAACCATTCTGAGCATTGTAACAAGATCCAGAACTTGATGTCTAGAAATTCTTAATGGTACGCTGTACAAAGTGGATGAAAGGTGACAAGCCAGGGGGAATGCGTGCAGAAGCTTTCGCTCAAAAATCCTGTGACTTTCAGCAGTTCTTTGTGTTGGCTTTGACCTTTGAACAACACAGAGACAATAGGTGCCGCCTAATGTTTCTGAAGATAGAAATGGATGTCCCAGAGTTAGAGTGGTGTTTTGTTTAAATAATGCTACTTGTGTTGCTCTTGGAACGTTGCATGGGACATGATACGCAGCCTCTCCCCTGGTTTCATCCTGCCATTTAACCATGTGTATTTTCCCTCCCCTGCCCCCCGCTCTCGCGTGCTCTCTCTCTCTCTCTCTCTCTCTCTCTCTCACACACACACACACACACACACACACANGGCCTCTCCCCTGGTTTTATCCTGCCATTTAACCATGTGTATTTTCCCTCCCCCGCCCCCCGCTCTCGCGTGCTCTCTCTCTCTCTCTCTCTCACACACACACACACACACACACACACACACTCACACTCACACACGCAATCCTTGGTAAAGCACTGTATGTTATATTGCTGTAAGGCAGCATTAATTATTATTCAATATCTACCAAGCAGCTATTATACAGTGTGATTTTCAGAAAGGAAGAACACCGTCAGAAGCATAATACCACCTTACAGAATCACTTAGGGGAAAAATATGAGCTAAGGAGGCGGAAATCCTTGTTTAGAATTACAGAGAAATTATGACAAGCCGTGAAAAGTTCCATAGGCTTTTGCAGCACTGAAATCTTTCCTCCAGGACCAACTTCTATGAAAATATACTACGCCTGGAATTTGCCCTGTCAAAACCAGACCTATTTTTTTAATTGAATCTTTCTCTGAGAGTAGTGAATTTTTTTTTCCCCATCTGTAATTTGCTTTTTAAGTGAATGGAGAGATGTTCTGGTTCTCTTCTTTGGAGGGTTGTCATATTTCTGTAAAAACAATCAATGTTGGGCCATTTATCTCTTGCTTCATCAAACTATGATGTGGGCTATAAGTACATGTATGTTCACAATATAGATTTTTTATTTCTGTATTTTACAATCATATTATTGGCGAGTGGCTCTCATTTATTTTCCAGAACATTTCTAAGCTGATGACAACTCTTTAGTCTTTGTTTGTTAACTGTGTCCTGTTTGTCTACCTTTTCATGTAATAATTGCTTTCAGGGAATGAAACAGAAATGGGGTATTGCTTTGTTTAATATTTTTCAAATCAAATACACCATAGCACAACCATCTGTGAAAATACATTTCAGCTTTCATCAAATTCTGCCAAGGCTTTTTTGAGGATTAATAATCCCTTCATGTGGGCATGCTTCTATGGCTAATGTAATTTGGTTGGGTAAAGCCTAGGTTATATTTATGTTCTGACTCAGGTAAAAAAAAAATAAATAAATAGAAGGGCTTGTTGAAGAGAGAAAAAAATTGAGTATTTTCACTCCTAAATTTGTGTTACTTGCAGAATAAGTGCTTTTGAAATGGAAAATATTGTTGAGAGGCTTTTCTTGGTAGAAAATGTGAAAGTAAAAGCTAAATTTGTTTTTCTTATATGTGGAGTCCACTTCTCTAACAATGGAAAGGCCCCTCACGGAAGTACATGTGTATTAGTAGAACATGGACTGCCTGGTGCCTTTCAGAGGTTTTCTTTGGTTTATTCTGGGGAAAGGGGCTTGTATCTCGGTTGTCTCTTCTCAGCAGCTGTGACCCCTGTCCTTTCTGCCCATCTTCATGTTCTAGACGCCACTTTCCTGAAACCCTTTCCATTCCCCAACGCCGCACTAACACAGAGCTGTTGCACACAACAGGGCAAGTGGGGCGGGCTGTGGCAGGGACTGCAAGATGGTATAGAACATGAAGTAACTCGAATTTTATTAAGGTACACCACTATCTTTCAAAGTTCCTTGGCAACCTCTTCCAACTGGAATTTCTGATAGGCTGTTTGAACTCTCAGGTTCTGAACTCCCACCGTATTGCTGGAGCTCTCCTTCCCAGACTACCCTAGTTCTCTAAGCATTTTGATGGGAGATAGGACATACTCAAATGTGGTCATTGAGAAGAATGTAGTGAAGCCACTGTTATTTATAAAGTCATAGGCCAAGTGTAGGGAAATAAACTATGTACAATCAGTTGTGTTATAACACTTGTTTTGAAAACACAAATTTGTTCCAGTGCCATCAGTATATCCTGGAACATTTTGAGCGTAGTGCTGCATTTGCTTATGTGTGATTGCCTCCATGGAAAGCATTCGGTGAACACAGAAATCTGCGCCCTGTTGAACCAAAGAGTGTAAGAATACGCAGAATGCACACCCCTCCCCCACACATCCGCTCTCCGCCTCAGTTCACCATGTTGTCATGCGCCACACCAACCCCATCTGGTGAAGCAACTCTTTTTTTTTGGCATTTCAGATTAGTTTCCTGCTGCCGCTTTGCAACAGTTCACAAGCTGCAACTCTTCTGAAGTGTCCTTCCACAAGCAAGCGCCAAGGTCTTTTTCAAGGCAAAAATGCTATATTGATTGTATTTACATGTTTCATAATCATGTAACAAGTGTAACACTGTCAATCATTTTTATTAGGTTCCTATGTTTTTCAAATATCATAGATTGAATTTGTGTGTGCGTGTGTGTGTGTGTGTGTGCCTCCTGTTTTCCCATAAACCCCTTGGTATTTTTTGCATAATTTTGCATGGCATGATGATTTTCAAGAACACATATGTTGCTTCTAGCAGAACTGGCTGTATGTTGGAGCACCCTGTGTCTGAGAAGAGCAGGGAGCTGTCATTGCTTTTAGGCCTGAAGGGCCAGGACAGAGAAGCAATCTCTGGGACCCTGAGGGGGAGGGGCCCTGTAGCAAAGGGTTGCCTAGCATCTGCTAGCCAGAGGCTCAGCATAAAGAGAGCCTGGAGAATAAACTACCCTGTACTCTCTCTCCTCCCACTCTCCAGTCTTTGGCGTTACCTTCTATTGGCAGAACCCAACTGGAAACCAGTGGATTAGGGAGTCTGTTTATTGCCCTCCATGGAGAACGGGTTAAACACAGTGTATAGAGCAGAGCCAAGAGATGGATCTGAAGGCATCCTCTGACCCAACACCATTAGGGAAGTTACTTTTTAAGGAATTGTTTTCATTTTATTCCCTAAATCAGCTTTATTCTTCTCTTTCTGAATCTCTTATCTAAGCCAGGGGTTGAGGAGATTCATAAAGGTATTTTTCTAAACAAAGGAAAACTTTCTGCCAAAGAAGAGAATCTGTACTCCTTCTAATCCAACCAATTCAAATCTAGATAATAACACATTTCCCCCCACTTCTCATTATATGTACTCACATAGCTATATTCCTCATTCCTCATTTCCTCATGTGAACGCCTTCCTAAGGTCAGACATGTTTTCATCTTTAATGCTTGCATTTTGCCCAGATTGGTTGGATACTGTCACATAATTCACTACCTTTTGTGCTTGGTCAAGAGGAGGAATATTAAAGAGATGGTATAATTCACTTGCTGATATACTCCCTTTAATTTGGAGATTGATTTTTCTTACAGTCCCATTACAAAACAACTGGCCATTTTCCTCTCATGTGTAAGTACTGGAATGGGAAGAAGGTGACCCATTTTCCAGATGCCCCAGCTTGATCTGAAATTCAGAAGAGTCCATGAGTTCATAGTCTTAAGGATAATTATGTAACAAGATGTCAGAGCTTAAATGAGTCAATTTGTCATTTATTGAGATATGTCTTCCCTGCTTAGAAACAGTCTGCATACAAAAGGAGAGCTATTCATGTGGTCCTACAGAATTCAGATATTTACTGGAGGAAAAAAATATTAAAAAAGTTAAACTTCAAAGAAGGGTAAGTATAAATCTTTTTAAAAATATTTCCTCAAAGTTTCCTTTTTTAAAAAAATGAGAGGCTCAAGTCTTATCCTTTCATAAGTGAAAGTTATTGCCTCATCAGCCATGATTCACTTTGTTTCACGTTAAAGTGAGTGGGTTGCTCATACTGGTTAGCCTATCACTGGGGAAGGAAATTTGATGATATTGACAATGTTTACAGGGATAATGGAGATGAAAATTTAGATCCTACTGCAGGGTGATGTACTTTTAAAATGGGAATATAGGGGCATCTCTGTGGCTTCGATGGTTGAGCACCTGCCTTCTGCTCAGGTCACGATCTCAGGTCCCGGGGTCTCAGGTCCTCGGCTCCCTGGCTCAGCTGGGAGTCTGCTTCTCCCTCTCCCCGTGCTTGTGCACTCTCTCTCTCTCAAATGAATAAATAAAAAAATATTTAAAAAAATAAAATAGAGATATAATTAATACATCATAAAATCCATCCTTTTGAAGTATACNTGGAGGAAAAAAATATAAAAAAAGTTAAACTTCAAAGAAGGGTAAGTATAAATCTTTTAAAAATATTTCCTCAAAGTTTCCTTTTTTAAAAAAATAAGAGGCTCAAGTCTTATCCTTTCATAAGTGAAAGTTATTGCCTCATCAGCCATGATTCACTTTGTTTCACGTTAAAGTGAGTGGGTTGCTCATACTGGTTAGCCTATCACTGGGGAAGGAAATTTGATGATATTGACAATGTTTACAGGGATAATGGAGATGAAAATTTAGATCCTACTGCAGGGTGATGTACTTTTAAAATGGGAATATAGGGGCATCTCTGTGGCTTCGATGGTTGAGCACCTGCCTTCTGCTCAGGTCACGATCTCAGGTCCCGGGGTCTCAGGTCCTCGGCTCCCTGGCTCAGCTGGGAGTCTGCTTCTCCCTCTCCCCCTGCTTGTGCACTCTCTCTCTCTCAAATGAATAAATAAAAAAATCTTTAAAAAAATAAAATAGAGATATAATTAATACATCATAAAATCCATCCTTTTGAAGTATACAACTTGGCGGTTTTTAGCATATTCACAAAGCTGTACAACTATCACCACTGTCTAATTTCACATTTTTATCACCCCCAAAAAGAAACTCCACATTTGTTAGCTGTTGCTCTCTATTCTTCCTACCTCTAACCCCTGGCAACCACCCATCTATTTTCTGTTCTATGCATTTACGTATTCTGGACATTTCATATAAATGGGATCATGGCGTATATGGCTTTTTTTTTTTTTTTTGCATCTGGCTTCTTTAGCTTAGCACACTATTCTAAAGGTTGATTCACGTGCGGCGTATTTCAGTACTTCATTCCTTTTTATTGTCACTATTCCACACACTATTCCAGTACACATGACATTTTCTGTATCCATTAATCTGTTGACGAACATTTGGATGTTTCTACGTTTTGGCTGTAGTGAATAATGCTGCTGTGAACACTCACATACATGTTTTTGTGTGGACTTATATTTTCATTTCTCTAGTAGTGGAGCTGCTGCGTCCTGCAGTAACTCTAAATGTAATCTTTTGGTGAACTGCCAGACTGTTTCAAAGCAGGTACAGAATTTTACATACCTACCAATGGCACATGAGCATTCCAATTTCTCCATATCTCTGCCAACAGTTGCTGGTGTCTGTCTATTTGATTATAGACATTTTAGTGGATGTGAAGTCATATTTCATTGTGATTTTCAAGTGCATTTCCCTGATAGCTAATAATGTTGAGCATCTTTTCATGTGCTTGTTGGCTGTTTGTATATCTTCTTTGGAGAAATGTCTACTCAGATCCCTCATCTTTTACTTACTGGGTTATTTGTTATTTTATTATTACATTGTAATAGTTTTTTTGTATTTCATATATGAGTCTCTTATCAAATATATGATTTGCAAGTATTTTTCTATCATTCTGTAGGTTGTCTTTTCATATTCTTGACGGTATCCTTGGGAGCACAAAAGTTTTTAAAATCTTGATGGATTTCAATTTATCTACTTTTCTTTTGTCTCTTGGGATTTTGGTGTCATATCTAAGACAACTTTGTCTAATCAAAGATCATGAAGATTTTCTTCTACATTTTCTTCTGGTAGTTTTATAGTTTCATCCCTTACATCAAGGTTTGTGATCCATTTTGAATTAATTTTTGTGTATGGTGTGAGGAAGGAGTCCAACTTTATTCTGTTGCATGTGGATATCACGTTTTTCCAGGAACATTTGTTGAAAAGACTATTATTTTCCCATTGAGTTGTCTTGACACACTATTGAACATCAATTGACTATAAATATATGGGTTTGTTCCTAGACTCTTAGTTATATTCCAGGCTCATAGGCTTTTAGACAGGCCCTTTCAGATCATAGAGTTGGGAGTCATACATTCAAATGTCTGTCAAGTGTAGCCAGGCATAAATGAATAAAGTGTGTTGGGTATACTTGGTGAGTATGGGCTTTATCCAGTAGTTGTCATATGGAAATATAAGATGAAGTTGGCTGTATCTTTTGATTTTTCAAAAGAAATTTTATTTCTTCGTCTGGCAAAATATCTGAAGTTATAGTCAAGCAACTAATTTAGTTTAAAAAATGCTGACTGGCCAAAGAAAACACATCTATAGGCAACACTTGGCCCATTATCTGCCGGTTTTCAGCTTCTGAAACACTTTAGCTCTTTCATTTGTATAGTTAAGGTTGCCAGGTCTTGGTTTAGGTGACTAATCGTAGATTACATTGTTATTTGTGGCAAATTCAGATCTAGAAGTTGAAATCAATGCTTTCTACCTCCCAGTTTAATAGTACTAGTATACCAATATTCTAAGAATTCACTATTTTTCTAATAATATTTTCTTTTTTTTTTAAAGATTTTATTTATTTATTTGACAGAGAGAGAGATTACAAGTAGGCAGAGAGGCAGGCAGAGAGAGAGGAGGAAGCAGGCTCCCTGCTGAGCAGAGAGGCCGATGCGGGGCTTGATTCCAGGACCCTGAGATCATGACCTGAGCCGAATTCAGAGGCTTTAACCCACTGAGCCGCCCAGGCATCCCTATTTTTCTAATAATATTTTCTTATCACCACGAATAGACACTGTGTCTTCTTTTAATTAAAACAACAACAACAACAAACCAAACAAACAAAACAAAACAAAAAAACCTGTGAAACCACTTGTTTAGATAGGAGCTGTGTTAGTAACAGTTCTCCAGTATAATCATTTAAAAGATGATATCTAACCTGTTTTCAGAAGTACAGTAGAAAAACATTTTTTTGTCTGACAATAGACAAAAGAGCAATGCACAACTCTCACCCCCAAGGACAACACACACACACACACACACACACACACCCTGTGCACCCAAAAATGAATAAGGCATGCCTCTCAAAGTCTTGCCTCCATTGTCATGGTTATAAATATACCACATGTGGAAGGATTAGAACTCATCGTTTTCAATTTTATCTGCTCTGTTTTATGTTCAAGGCCTTTGTCAAGAGCAGATATTTCCTTACCTGAGATCCTCTCAATGTCATATTTTCTCATTCCAACAACCACTCCACAGGGACGTTCCTAACTCTGGTGCCAGAATCTGTTGAAGAAACATGAGTCTCCTGCAGTTTTCACGCATGCATCTCCCAACTTTTTCACATTTGATTCAGTTCAGCAAATGTATGATGAAGATAGATATGCCAGGAATAGTTATGGGACTACTAACATGAATAAGAAGTCTGACAATCCAAAAGACAAACATACTAAGCAGAAAGAAATATGCTATAACTAACGCTGCAAACAATAGATGGAAGTGGAGTGTAGCAATGACTTCTTCTCAATGGAGGAGTTATGCAAGGCTGCACATTGTATGGACACTTGTACATTCAGGAGTAGTGATTAGCACACACCACGACAAAAATGTGCAAATATGCAGAAATTCAGAGCATAGGTTAAATCAGGCCAAAGATTAATGAAAAATTTAGTCTTCCTGAATTCTTAACGTGCTTATCATCAACCTCCAGATGTTTGATATTTAAATGAAGCAATTGGATAATTGATGGAATTTTACTTTTCATTCGGTCATTTGGAATAGTCAGTAATATGCAGTTTGCCAAATCATAGGAGAAAATTTTGTTGTCCTCCTAATTTACTTCCAAGGGCAGGAGAGAATTTGAAAGTGATCAAGAGGTTGTTTGGGGAAAGTAAAGTATAAGTTGGTCAAGTCTTTGTTTCAGTTACCTTGGGTAAATATGTTTATGACAAGATGCTTTTACTACTTGTTACAATTCTCATTTTTTCTTACTTTGCCAGAGGACCTCATTGTTCTTGAGCTCTTGAGAAAAGACGGTGTGTTCATCTGAGAAGTAGTTGCCTAGACGGGATTAAATGAGAGCAAGGACTTAATTAGGAGAAGCACCCGAGAGAGAGAGAGAGAGAGAGAGAGAGAGAGAGAGAGAGAGAGAGAGAGAGAG